>PVKN010007403.1:0-26726 GCA_004027915.1 Capromys pilorides | reverse complement strand
TGTACCATGAGAAATTATTTTCTTGTAGAAAGTAAAGTTATCTTCCTGTTGAGAAGCTTTAGAAATAAGACTGTTCTTTATGGTTAATAAAATAATGTTTCACCCAAATGTCCAGGGCTAAATTGCTTCATTTTATAATTGTTCTGGTAAGGATCAAGAAGTCATATGTACATAGGGCAAATATTGAATATTCACAACATTAAATTTGGGATACTTCTTGTTGCCCTGTATGAGCACATAATACCTACAGGTGTGTAGGGTTAATTTTTTTCTTTTGTTTCTGCAGATATTACAAATACTCTGAAGCACACAATGTACTTAGAAAATGTTAATTTCTCAACCAGTGGTTAAAATCAGCAAGCTCCCCTGTCACAAAGCAAAACAAAACAAAACAAAACAAAACAACTTTGTTTCTTAAACATCAAGAAGTAGAATTATTATAGCCCTTGTATTTATAGCAACATCTTATTTGCTCCCTTGGTTTACTCCTGAAGCATTTCAGCAAAATCCTGGGGCTCTGCAAAGCACACTTTAATGAGTAATATTATATAACTGTGTGTTAGAAAAGGTATGGCTGTGCTCCTTTATGTGGTACACACACAGAGCAGTCTTTAGAACCCCAGCCCCACTGGGGTTCCCACTTTTTAAGATGAGAGTTCAAGTTCTAGAAAGATTAAATGACATCCAAAGAACACATCTAGTTACAGGCTGAAAAGAAACTGTAGATGTCCTTGCTGCCTGAGCCTCAGGAAGTAGTAGTTAGAGAGACAGAGGCTCCAGTCTCAGGCCCTGACTTCGTACCCTTTTCCCCATGCATGTAGCCATGAAAAGATACTTATGTGAGCTTACCTTTTATTTGGCAATTTTATTTGTGGACAAATAAGTATTAAATTTTTTTTTTTTTTCATGTTGGTTCCGTTTAGAGAACATCAGAGGACACTTTTAAAAATACATTTAATGTATCTTACATATTTACCTTCAAATAATTACTTTCTAGAGAGAATTAATTTTCTCATAGTTTATTGATATGGGTTTATGTATAGAACCCCTATTATTTTTAAAAACCACTTTAGGGCCAATTAAGCCAACTATTTGTTTTTACTTAAAATTCTTAAACAGCTTTCCAGTGTTGTCATATCTGTATGAGAGGCTATTACAGTAGAATTATGTGTATCTGTAACATTTCTATGTATGATTACAGGAAGACCATGTACTCAGCTGCAGCTTCTAAATCCAGAACGATTTGCACGCCTTATTAAAGAAGTGTTGAATACATTCTGGCCTGGCAGAGAATTGGTTGTTCAGTGGTATCCATTCAGTGAAGACAAAAATTATCCATCTGTTTCATGGCTTAAGATGGTTTGGAAAAATCTCTATATACATTTTGCAGAGGACTTGACTTTATTTGATGAGATGCCACTTATCCCCAGAACTACACTAGATGAATGTCAGACATGTGTGGAACTCATTAGACTCAGGATTCCACCGTTAGTCATTTTAGATGATGAAACTGAAGCACAGCTTCCAGAGTTTTTAGCAGAAATTGTACAAAAACTTGGAGGGATTATCTTGAAAAAATTAGATGCCTCCATACAGCACCCACTCATTAAAAAATACATCCATCCACCGTTACCAAGTGCTATTTTGCAGATAATGGAGAAGATGCCATTGCAGAAGTTGTGTAATCAAATAGCTTCACTACTTCCAACACACAAAGACGCTCTGAGGAAGTTCTTGGCCAGCTTAACTGATATCAGTGAAAAAGAGAAAAGAATAATTCAAGAATTGACAATATTCAAACGAGTTAACCACTCATCTGATCAGGGAATTTCCTCTTATACAAAATTGAAGGGTTGTAAAGTCTTGCACCATACTGCTAAGCTTCCCAGTCTACGACTTTCTATTCCAGTAATAGATAGTAGTGATGAAGCTACGATTCGCTTGGCAAACATGTTGAAAATAGAGAAGCTAAAAACCACTAGCTGCTTAAAGCTTGTTCTAAAAGATCTTGAAAATGCATTTTATTCACATGATGAGGTAACACACCTTATGCTATGGACCCTTGAAAATCTTTCCTCTCTTAAAAATGAGAATCCAAATGTGCTTGATTGGTTAATGCCACTGAAATTCATTCAGATTTCACAGGAACGGATGGTGTCAGCGAGTGAACTCTTTGATCCAGATATAGAAGTACTAAAAGATCTCTTTTGTAATGAAGAAGAAACTTGTTTCCCACCTTCAGTTTTTACCTCGCCAGATATTCTTCATTCCTTAAGACAGATTGGTTTAAAAAATGAAACCGGTCTTAAAGAGAAAGATATTGTACAAGTGGCAAAAAAGATCGAAGCCTTACAGGCCAGTTCTTGTCCAGATCAGGATGTTCTAAAGAAAGCCAAAACACTCTTATTGGTTTTAAATAAGAATCATGCACTCTTGCAATCTTCTGAAGGAAAGACAACATTAAAGAAAATAAAGTGGGTTCCAGCCTGCAAGGAAAGGCCTCCAAACTACCCAGGTTCTTTGGTTTGGAAAGGAGATGTCTGTGATCTCTGTGCACCACCAGATATGTGCGATGTGGCCCATGCAATTCTAGTGGGCTCCTCACTACCTCTTGTTGAAACTATCCACGTAAACTTGGAAAAGGCATTAGGTATTTTCACAAAACCTAGCCTCAGTGCTGTTTTAAAACATTTTAAAATTGTTGTTGATTGGTATATTTCAAAAACCTTCAGTGATGAAGACTATTATCAATTTCAGCATATTTTGCTTGAAATTTATGGATTCATGCATGATCATTTGAATGAAGGGAAAGATTCTTTTAAGGCCTTAAAATTTCCGTGGGTTTGGACTGGAAAAAAGTTTTGTCCTCTTGCCCAAGCTGTGATAAAACCAATCCATGATCTGGATCTTCAGCCTTATTTACATAATGTACCTAAAACCATGGCAAAATTTCACCAACTATTTAAGGTCTGTGGTTCAATAGAGGAATTGACATCAGAACATATTTCTATGGTGATTCAAAAGATATATCTCAAAAGTGATGAAGATCTCAGTGAACAAGAAAGCAAACAAAATCTTCATCTTATGTTGAATATCATCAGATGGCTATATAGTAATCAAATCCCAGCAAGCCCCAATACACCAGTTCCTATACATCACAGCAAAAGTCCTTCTAAACTTATCATGAAGCCGATTCATGAATGCTGTTATTGTGATATCAAAGTTGATGACCTCAATGACTTACTTGAAGATTCAGTGGAGCCAATCATTTTGGTGCATGAGGACATACCCATGAAAACTGCAGAATGGCTGAAAGTTCCATGCCTTAGTACAAGATTAATCAATCCTGAAAACATGGGGTTTGAGCAGTCAGGACAAAGAGAACCACTTACTGTAAGAATTAAAAATATTCTGGAAGAGTACCCTTCAGTGTCAGATATTTTTAAAGAACTACTTCAAAATGCTGATGATGCAAATGCAACAGAATGCAGTTTCATGATTGATATGAGGAGAAATATGGACATAAGAGAAAATCTTCTAGACCCAGGGATGGCAGCTTGCCATGGACCTGCTTTGTGGTCATTTAATAATTCTGAATTCTCGGATTCAGATTTTGTCAATATAACAAGATTAGGTGAGTCTTTAAAAAGGGCAGAGGTTGACAAAGTTGGAAAATTTGGTCTTGGGTTTAATTCTGTGTACCATATCACTGACATTCCCATCATTATGAGCCGAGAATTCATGATAATGTTCGATCCGAATATAAACCATATCAGTAAACATATTAAAGATAAATCTAATCCTGGGATCAAAATCAATTGGAGTAAACAACAGAAAAGACTTAGGAAATTTCCTAATCAGTTCAAACCATTTATAAATGTATTTGGCTGTCAATTACCTTTGACCATAGAGGCACCTTACAGCTACAATGGGACTCTTTTCCGACTGTCCTTTAGGACTCAACAGGAAGCGAAAGTGAGTGAAGTTAGCAATACCTGTTATAATACAGCAGATATTTACTCCCTTGTGGATGAATTTAGTCTCTGTGGACACAGACTTATTATTTTCACTCAGAGTGTAAACTCAATGTATTTGAAGTACTTAAAGATTGAGGAAACTGATCCTAGTTTAGCACAAGATACAATTATAATTAAAAAAAAACCTTGTTCTTCCAAAGTACTGAATACATCTGTTCTAGGTGTCTTAAAGGAAGCTGCTAAGCTCATGAAGACTTGCAGCAGCAGTAATAAAAAGCTGCCTGCTGATGCACCAAAGGCATCATGCATTCTTCAGATCACAGTTGAAGAATTTCACCATGTGTTCAGAAGGATTGCTGATTTACAGTCACCTCTGTTCAGAGGTCCAGATGATGACCCAGCTACTCTCTTTGAAATGGCTAAATCTGGCCAATCAAAAAAGCCATCGGATGAGTTGCCACAAAAAACACTGGATTCTACCACATGGCTTATATGTTCTTGCATGGATATAGGAGAAGCTCTCAAGTTTTCCCTGAGTGAGAGTGGAAGAAGACTAGGGCTGGTTCCTTGTGGGGCAGTAGGAGTTCTGCTGTCTGAAATCCAGGACCAAAAGTGGACAGTGAAACCACACATTGGAGAAGTATTTTGCTATTTACCTTTACGAATAAAAACAGGTTTGCCAGTTCACATCAACGGGTGTTTTGCCGTTACTTCAAATAGAAAAGAAATTTGGAAGACAGATACAAAAGGACGTTGGAATACCACATTTATGAGACATGTTATTGTGAAAGCCTACTTACAGGCTCTCAGTGTCCTACGTGACCTGGCTTCTAGTGGAGAGCTAACTGACTATACTTACTATGCAGCATGGCCTGATCCTGATTTAGTTCATGATGACTTTTCTGTAATTTGTCAAGGATTTTATGAAGATATAGCTCATGGAAAAGGAAAAGACTTGACTAGAGTTTTCTCTGATGGATCCACTTGGGTATCCATGAAGAATGTGAGATTTCTAGATGACTCAATACTTAAGAGAAAAGATGTGGGGCCAGCAGCTTTCAAGATATTTCTAAAATACCTCAAAAAAACTGGGTCCAAAAACCTATGTGCTGTTGAACTTCCTTCTTCAGTAAAGTTAGGATTTGAAGAAGCTGGATGCAAACAGATATTGCTTGAAAATACATTCTCAGAGAAACAATTTTTTTCAGAGGTGTTTTTTCCAAATATTCAAGAAATTGAAGCAGGTCTTAGAGATCCTTTGATGAATTTTGTTCTAAATGAGAAAATTGATGAATTCTCAGGAATTCTTCGAGTTACCCCATGCATTCCTTGCTCTTTGGAGGAGCATCCTTTGGTTTTACCATCAAGATTGATCCATCCTGAAGGACGAGTTGCTAAGTTATTTGATATTAAAGATGGGCGATTCCCTTATGGTTCTACTCAGGATTACCTTAATCCTATTATTTTGATTAAACTAGTTCAGTTAGGTATGGCAAAAGATGATATTTTGTGGGATGACATGCTAGAACGTGCAGAGTCAGTGGCTGAAATTAACAAGAGTGATCATCTTGCTGCTTGTCTAAGAAGTAGTATCCTATTAAGTCTTATTGATGAGAAACTTAAAATAAGGGATCCTAGAGCAAAGGACTTTGCTCCAAAATATCAAACAATCCCCTTTCTTCCATTTCTAACAAAGCCAGCCGGCTTTTCTTTGGAGTGGAAAGGTAACAATTTTAAGCCTGAAACCATGTTTGCAGCAACTGATCTTTATACAGCTGAACATCAAGACATAGTTTGCCTTTTGCAACCAATTCTAAATGAAAATTCCCATTCCTTCCGAGGATGTGGTTCAGTTTCACTAGCTGTTAAAGAGTTTTTGGGATTACTAAAGAAGCCAACACTTGATCTGGTTATAAGCCAGTTGAAAGAAGTTGCAAAGTCAGTTGATGATGGAGTTACATTGTACCAGGAGAATATCACCAATGCTTGCTACAAATACCTTCATGAAGCAATGATGCAAAATGAACTAGCTAAGATATCGATTACTGAAAAGTTAAAACCTTTTAGCTTCATTCTAGTTGAAAATACATATGTTGACTCAGAAAAAGTTTCTTTTCATTTGAATTTTGATGCAGCCCCATACCTTTATCAGTTACCTAATAAATATAAAAATAATTTCCGTGAACTCTTTGAAAGTGTGGGTGTGAGACAGTCATTTATGGTTGAGGATTTTGCCCTAGTTTTGGAGTCTATTGATCAAGAAAGAGGAAAGAAACAAATAACAGAAGAGAATTTTCAGCTTTGCAGACGAATAATCAGTGAAGGAATATGGAATCTCATTAGAGAAAAGAAACAAGAATTTTGTGAGAAAAAGTATGGCAAAATATTATTGCCAGATACTAATCTTATTCTTCTCCCTGCTAAATCTCTATGCTATAACGACTGCCCCTGGATAAAAGTGAAGGATACCACTGTAAAATACTGTCATGCTGATATACCTAGGGAAGTAGCTGTGAAACTAGGAGCGATACCAAAGAGACATAAAGCCTTAGAAAGATACGCATCCAACGTCTGTTTTACAACACTTGGCACAGAATTTGGGCAGAAAGAAAAACTGACTAGCAGAATTAAGAGCATCCTGAACGCCTATCCTTCAGAAAAGGAAATGTTGAAAGAACTTCTTCAAAATGCTGATGATGCTAAGGCCACAGAAATCTGCTTTGTGTTTGACCCTAGACAGCATCCAGTTGACAGAATATTTGATGACAAGTGGGCCCCATTGCAAGGGCCAGCACTCTGTGTGTATAACAACCAGCCTTTTACCGAAGATGATGTTCGAGGAATTCAAAATCTTGGAAAAGGTACCAAAGAAGGAAATCCTTGTAAAACTGGTCAGTATGGCATAGGATTCAATTCTGTGTATCACATTACAGACTGCCCTTCTTTTATTTCTGGCAATGACATCTTGTGTATTTTTGATCCTCATGCCAGATATGCTCCAGGAGCCACATCTGTTAGTCCTGGGCGCATGTTTAGAGATTTGGATGCAGATTTCAGAACACAGTTCTCAGATGTTCTTGATCTTTACCTGGGAACCCATTTTAAGCTGGATAATTGTACAATGTTTAGATTTCCTCTGCGTAATGCAGAAATGGCAAAAGTTTCAGAAATTTCTTCCGTTCCATCATCAGACAGAATGGTCCAGAATCTTTTAGACAAATTGCGCTCAGATGGGGCAGAACTTTTAATGTTTCTTAATCACATGGAAAAAATTTCTATTTGTGAAATTGATAAAGGTACAGGAGCTCTAAATGTATTGTACTCAGTAAAGGGCAAAATCACTGATGGAGACAGATTGAAAAGGAAACAATTTCATGCATCTGTAATTGATAGTGTTACTAAAAAGAGGCAGCTCAAAGACATACCAGTTCAACAGATAACCTATACTATGGATACTGAAGACTCTGAAGGCAATCTTACCACGTGGCTGATTTGTAATAGGTCAGGATTTTCAAGTATGGACAAAGTATCTAAGAGTGTTATTTCAGCTCACAAGAACCAAGATATTACCCTTTTCCCACGTGGTGGAGTAGCCGCCTGCATTACCCACAACTATAAAAAGCCTCACCGAGCCTTCTGCTTTCTTCCTCTCTCTTTGGAAACAGGGTTGCCATTTCATGTGAATGGCCACTTTGCATTAGATTCAGCCAGAAGAAACTTGTGGCGTGATGATAATGGGGTCGGTGTTCGAAGTGACTGGAACAACAGTTTAATGACAGCACTGATAGCTCCTGCCTATGTTGAATTACTAATCCAGTTAAAAAAACGGTATTTCCCTGGTTCTGACCCAACATTATCAGTGTTACAGAACACACCTATTCATGTAGTAAAGGACACATTAAAGAAATTTTTGTCATTTTTCCCAGTGAACAGGCTTGATCTGCAGCCAGATTTATATTGCTTAGTGAAAGCCCTTTATAGTTGTATTCATGAAGAAATGAAACGTCTTTTGCCTGTTGTTCGGGCTCCAAATATTGATGGCTCTGATTTGCACTCTGCAGTCATAATAACTTGGATTAACATGTCCACTTCAAGTAAAACTAAACCATTTTTTGACAATTTACTACAGGATGAATTACAACATCTTAAAAATGCAGATTATAATATCACAACTCGTAAAACAGTAGCAGAAAATGTATACCGGCTGAAACACCTACTTTTAGAAATTGGCTTCAATTTAGTTTATAACTGCGATGAAACTGCTAATCTCTACCATTGCCTCATAGATGCAGATATTCCTGTTAGTTATGTGACTCCAGCTGATGTTAGGTCCTTTTTGATGACATTCTCTTCTCCTGATACTAATTGCATTATTGGGAAGCTGCCTTGTCGTCTTCAGCAGACTAACCTAAAACTTTTTCATAGTTTAAAACTTTTAGTTGATTATTGTTTTAAAGATGCAGATGAAAATGAGTTTGAAGTTGAAGGACTACCCCTTCTCATTACCCTGGACAGTGTTTTACAAACTTTTGATGCAAAACGTGCCAAATTTCTAACAACATACCATGAGTTGATTCCATCCCGCAAAGACTTGTTTATGAACACATTATATTTGAAATACAGTAGTATTTTGTTGAACTGTAAAGTTGCAAAAGTGTTTGACATTTCCAGCTTTGCTGACTTGTTATCCTCCGTGTTGCCTCGTGAATATAAGACAAAAAATTGTACAAAGTGGAAAGATAATTTTGCAAGTGAATCTTGGCTTAAGAATGCATGGCATTTTATCAGTGAATCTGTAGGTGTGAAAGAAGATCAGGAGGAAACAAAACCAGCATTTGATGTTGTTGTGGACACCCTGAAAGACTGGGCCTTGCTTCCAGGAACAAAGTTTACTGTTTCAGCCAATCAGCTTGTGGTTCCAGAGGGCGATGTCTTGCTTCCTTTAAGCCTAATGCACATTGCGGTGTTTCCAAATGCCCAGACTGATAAAGTTTTTCATGCTCTGATGAAAGCTGGCTGCATTCAGCTAGCTTTGAACAAAATCTGCTCTAAAGACAGTGCATTTGTTCCTCTACTGTCATGTCACACAGCGAACATAGAGAGCCCCACAAGCATTTTAAAGGCTGTACATTACATGGTCCAAACTTCAACATTTAGAGCTGAAAAACTAGTAGAAAGTGACTTTGAAGCACTTTTGATGTATTTCAACTGCAATTTGAATCACTTGATGTCTCAAGATGACATAAAAATTTTAAAATCGCTTCCATGCTACAAATCTATCAGTGGCCGCTATATGAGCATTGCCAAATTTGGAACCTGCTATGTACTAACAAAAAGCATACCCTCGACTGAAGTGGAAAAATGGACACAGTCATCTTCATCTGCATTTCTTGGAGAAAAAATACATTTAAAAGAATTATATGAGGCACTTGGTTGTGTCCCCGTAGATGATCTTGAGGTATATTTGAAACATCTCTTACCAAAAATTGAAAATCTCTCCTATGATGCAAAATTAGAGCACTTGATCTACCTTAAAAATAGATTATCAGGTAATGAGGAAATATCAGAGATTAAAGAACAGCTTTTCGAAAAACTAGAAAGTTTATTGATTATCCATGATGCTAACAGTCGACTAAAGCAGGCAAAACATTTCTATGATAGAACTGTGCGAGTTTTTGAAGTTATGCTTCCTGAAAAACTATTTATTCCTAAAGACTTTTTTAAGAAATTGGAGCAGCTTATAAAACCTAAAAACCAGGCTGCATTTATGACATCCTGGGTGGAGTTCTTAAGAAATATTGGACTGAAACATATACTTTCTCAGCAGCAGTTGTTACAGTTTGCAAAGGAAATCAGTATGAGAGCTAATACAGAAAACTGGTCTAAAGAAACATTACAAAATACTGTTGACATCCTTCTCCATCACATATTCCAAGAACGGACAGATTTATTATCTGGAAATTTTCTGAAAGAACTGTCTTTAATACCATTCTTGTGTCCTGAGCGGGCCCCTGCTGAATTTATTAGATTTCACCCTCAATATCAAGAAGTGAACGGAACACTTCCTCTTATAAAGTTCAATGGAGCACAAGTAAATCCAAAATTCAAGCAGTGTGATGTTCTCCAGCTGTTATGGACATCCTGCCCTATTCTTCCAGAGAAAGCCACACCTCAGAGTATCAAAGAACAGGAAGGTAGTGACCTTGGTCCACAAGAACAGCTTGAACAAGTTTTAAATATGCTTAATGTCAACCTAGATCCTCCTCTTGATAAAGTCATTAATAACTGCAGAAATATATGTAACATAACAACTTTGGATGAAGAAATGGTGAAAACTAGAGCAAAGGTCTTAAGGAGCATATATGAATTTCTCAGTGCAGAAAAAAGGGAATTTCGTTTTCAACTACGGGGGATTGCTTTTGTGATGGTAGAAGATGGCTGGAAACTTCTGAAACCTGAGGAAGTAGTGATAAACCTGGAATATGAATCTGATTTTAAACCATATTTGTACAAGCTGCCTTTAGAGCTTGGCACATTTCATCAGTTGTTCAAACACTTGGGTACTGAAGATGTTATTTCAACTAAGCAATATGTTGAAGTATTAAGCCGCATATTCAAAAACTCTGAAGGGAAACAATTAGATCCCAATGAAATGCGAACAGTGAAGAGAGTAGTCTCTGGTTTGTTCAAGAGCCTACAGAATGACTCCGTGAAGGTAAGGAGTGATCTTGAGAATGTTCGAGACCTTGCACTGTTTCTTCCTAGCCAGGATGGCAGGTTGGTGAAGTCAAGTATCTTAGTCTTTGATGATGCACCCCATTATAAAAGCAGGATTCAGGGGAATATTGGTGTGCAAATGTTGGTTGATCTTAGCCAGTGCTACTTAGGGAAAGACCATGGGTTTCATACTAAATTGATAATGCTCTTTCCTCAAAAGCTTAGACCCCGCCTACTGAGCAGTATACTTGAAGAACAGTTAGATGAAGAGACACCCAAAATTTGTCAGTTCGGAGCATTGTGTTCTCTTCAGGGAAGGTTACAGTTACTTTTATCTTCTGAACAGTTCATCACAGGGCTGATTAGAATTATGAAACATGAAAATGATAATGCTTTCCTAGCCAATGAAGAAAAAGCCATACGACTTTGCAAAGCTCTGAGGGAAGGATTAAAAGTATCCTGTTTTGAAAAGCTTCAAACAACATTAAGAGTTAAAGGATTTAATCCCATTCCCCACAGCAGAAGTGAAACTTTTGCTTTTCTGAAGCGATTTGGTAATGCAGTTATCTTGCTGTACATTCAACATTCAGACAGTAAAGACATTAATTTCCTTTTAGCATTAGCAATGACACTTAAATCAGCAACTGACAATTTGATATCTGACACTTCATATTTAATTGCTATGCTAGGATGTAATGATATTTATAGGATCAGTGAGAAACTTGACAGTTTAGGAGTGAAATATGACTCTTCCGAGCCATCAAAACTGGAACTTCCAATGCCTGGCACACCAATACCTGCTGAGATTCACTATACTCTGCTAATGGATCCCATGAATGTTTTCTATCCAGGAGAGTATGTTGGGTACCTTGTGGATGCTGAAGGTGGTGATATCTATGGGTCATATCAGCCAACGTACACATATGCCATCATTGTACAAGAGGTTGAAAGAGAAGATGCTGACAATTCTAGTTTTCTAGGAAAGATATATCAGATTGATATTGGCTATAGTGAATATAAAATAGTCAGCTCTCTTGATCTGTATAAATTTTCAAGGCCTGATGAGAGCTCTCAAAGCAGAGATAGTGCTCCTTCCACACCCACCAGCCCTACAGAGTTCCTCGCCCCTGGTCTGAGAAGCATTCCTCCCCTTTTCTCTGGTAAAGAGGGCCATAAAACTTCATCCTCGAAACATCATTCCCCTAAAAAGCTGAAAGCTAACTCTTTACCAGAAATTTTAAAAGAAGTCACATCAGTGGTGGAGCAAGCTTGGAAGCTTCCAGAATCAGAACGAAAAAAGATTATTAGACGGTTGTATTTGAAGTGGCACCCTGACAAGAATCCAGAGAACCATGACATTGCTAATGAAGTGTTTAAACATCTACAGAATGAAATCAGCAGATTAGAAAAGCAGGCTTTTCTAGATCAGAATGCGGACAGAGGCTCCAGACGACCGTTTTCTACGTCAGCGTCTCGATTTCAGTCAGACAAGTATTCTTTTCAAAGGTTTTACACTTCGTGGAATCAAGAAGCAACGAGCCACAAATCTGAAAGGCAACAACAAAATAAAGAAAAATGCCCTCCTTCAGCAGGACAGACTTACTCGCAAAGGTTCTTTGTTCCTCCCACGTTCAAGTCAGTTGGAAATCCAGTGGAAGCTCGGAGGTGGTTAAGACAAGCCAGAGCAAATTTCTCAGCTGCCAGGAATGACCTTCACAAAAATGCCAACGAATGGGTGTGCTTTAAGTGTTACCTTTCTACCAAGTTAGCCTTGATTGCAGCTGACTATGCTGTGAGGGGGAAGTCTGATAAAGATGTAAAACCGACTGCACTCGCACAGAAAATAGAGGAATATAGTCAGCAGCTTGAAGGACTGACGAATGATGTTCACACCCTGGAGGCTTACGGCGTAGACAGTTTAAAAACAAGATACCCTGACTTGCTCCCCTTCCCACAGATCCCCAATGACAGGTTCACCTCGGAGGTTGCTATGAGAGTGATGGAATGCACTGCCTGCATCATAATAAAGCTTGAAAATTTTATACAACAGAAAGTGTGAACATAGAGGCAAAAAACAGAGCCAGATCTTGAATGTGTTATAGCACAAATATGAATTGCTCTCCTTCATTAAGCTTCATTGCCAGTTCTTGAGGAATTGTGAAGCACAGTGTAAATTGTTCTGGAAGACTTCTGGAGTTGTTTTTATTATGAATACCAACAGAAAACCTTAACTGAATTTAAAAGAATTATTTTGAGGATGGTAGTAAACTACAAAATTGGTAAATGTGTTTGAATGATGTGATGGCACATTAATGATCTGCACTTTATATAACCAAAGCTTAGCAGTTTGTTAGGTAAGAGTGTATATGTCTCTAGTTAGGATGAAGTTAATTTTATGTTTTCAAGGTATTTTTGAAGGACTCAGTGAAACACTGGACATATCTTTGGTGTGAACGTATAGGGGGAATTAAGTCATTAGAATTCTATCATTTCTTTGAAGTAAATCCTCTTGGATGCATTATTTTCTTACCAGCTGGGTCTGATTATGAATTTGCTGCAATTTTACATCTTACTTGGTACATTTAAAAAATGGTACAGTATTTTAATCCTATTACTTGATGAAGTGTATGAAGGTAGTACTTACAGTGCACTGAGTGCACGGTACATCTTTAAATTTTTTTTATACATTATGTTTACAAGCTTCCTGTGTCATGGAGATAACATGAAAACAACATAGTGGCAGTTCTCCCCACCAGATGTTAATATTGTTTATACAGACTGCTTATCAGTGGTTAGAACATTTGCTTTATGTTTGTGTGTACATATTTTCCACAGTTGTCCTAATTTATATAGTGTGGTTGAACAGGAAACAATCTTTTGCGTCTAAAGGTGCTGTAGTTAAAACAAAACTTTCAATAATGGCACTTAGTGGACTTTTTTTGGATTTTACTTTAAAAACATTAAAACTTGTTAAAGTCATCAGGGTAATTCCAGTTGTTTATGAGAAAGGAACTGTCAGCTTGTATTTTCCCTGTAAAAGATTCAGAAGCCACATTTGATTTTCATCGTGTTCAAATATCCTGCCACACTTACTGAGTTTCTTTTTCAGAGTATCAAAATAAAGAGTAATTTGTTTATGTAAGTGGCTGTAAATGTGCTAAATAGAATACTTTATGCAATTAAGGGCTTAGAGACCATGTTAAACTTTTTTACTTTTATTGATAATAAGGAATGTTTGCGACTTCACACTTGTGTTGCTTTTGGATGTGAAATCATGTAATTATTTCTGCTGTTATATTAAGTGCCATAATTTTAATAAAGCAAAATGTATATATGAAATGGTTGTAACTGGAATTTCCTGAGGAATAGGTCATTGGACATCAAACTTAATTTCTTTCTATGTTTATTTTTCATTTGTGTGTGCTGGTATGTGTGTTTATTGTAAATATCAGGAATTGCATTTTTTTTTTTTTTGCCTAAAGGGATAGTTGGAATATTTGAGACTAATTCACACTTGAGTCTCAACTGATAAAAAATAGTTATCTTTATACCTAGGATACAACTCTTCAAAGTTAGGCAGACAAGGGCTAAAGAGTTTCTGTTCTTGGGCTACCCAAATTTCTGGAATTTCAGCTTTATTTAAGAAGTGCAGGGGGATGGGGAGGTAGCTCAGGGGCACAAGTGCCGGCCTGGCAAGTGCAAGGTCCTGAGTTTGATCCCTGGTTCTGCCAAAAAAAAAAAAAAATAAAGTGCAGCCAGGGTTGGTGACACCTACCTGTAATCACAGGTCTCGGGCTGAGGCAGGAAGATTGCCGTGAACCCATGGCCAGCCAGAACTATGTAGTAAGACCCTATTTCAGACACCAAAAGAATAAAAAATAATAAGTGTTTCCTAATTTGAATCTCATATCCAGCACTTATAATTTGTTTCTCGCTGTTTGAATTTATGAAGAAAGCCTTGCCTTGCCTCAGTGATAGTTTATCTAGTTGAATTTATTTTTCCACACTCTCTAAAAACACAGGTTCATAACCCCTTCTGTGAAACACTTGGATTCAGATGTGTTTTTACATTTTAGAAAGTTAATATGAAGGCATATAAACTTTTAATGGAACACTGTCACAGGATTTGAGCAGCACACTGTGAACACATTAATATTTCTGCAATATTGAACATCCACACTCACACAAAATAAGGTCAGGTTTTGTCCTCACTAATTTGCTGCAGATATACTTGAAATTTTTATTTTTCAAGTATTTTTAGATTTTGAAAAAAAAGGTAATTTTTACTGGGAACTAATTTATTTTATTGTACATTTTCCTCATCTTTTTCTTTCATTTTTAAAGAAATAGTGGAGGGCCAGTGAGATAGCTCAGTGGACTAAGCACCTGCTTAGGTAAGTGGAGGGACCCAGGTTCTATCCCTAATACCACATGCTGCACTGGCCCCACCCTGGGCACACTGAGCTGGTGACTGTGTGTGGGTGTGGTGGTGCACACCTGTAATCCCAGTGCTGGGGAGGCTAAAAAAAAGGAGGATCACTTTGAGTCTCAGCTACTTAATGAGACCCTGTAATAAATGCATTAAAAAAGAGAGAGAGAGTGGAAGTTGAGTGCCTGGACCAGGTGCACCAGATTTACAATCAGTTGAGAAGAGAGTGGGGCAATGTCTTACTTCCGGGGTGGGGGTGAGTGTCTCCAGTGAGGTGGCCTAGAGATGGGTGAAAACCTTACACAATGCGTGCAGGTAATAAAGCAGAGGTACAGGCAAAAAAGAGGGAGTCATGCTGACAATCAGAATGATTTGGGTACAATACTGTATTAATGTTCAGCAAGATAATGGGAAATTTTTCACAGATCTGTCTTGGGTGTGAATGGTGTCTGCTTCTACCAGGGATGCAAGTTGACACTTGATCTCAAAAATAGCATCTGTAGTCTGTAATGCTTGGAAATAGTAGTCATAGATCTTCGACACATACTCATGGAGGTTCTATCCAGGGAACCTCTCCTCCCTCCCTCTCTCTCTCTCTCTCTCTCTCTCTCTCTCTCTCTCTCTCTCTCTCACACACACACACACACACACACACACACACACACATTAACACACACAGAGGATTTTTTTATACCCACAATTGGTTGCCTCCTGGTTTTGGAGAGTGGAGGCTGGCAAGTACTAAATCTATACACAGGCCTGTAAGCTGGAAAAGCTTGGCAGAAACTCAAGTCTGCAGGGAGAATTCCTTACAGTGCTGCTTTCTAGCTGGGGAGATAGTTCAGTGGAATAAGTGCTGACCTGGCAAGCATAAGGTCCTGAGTTTGATTCCTGGTTCCAGAAAACAACAATGCTGTTTTCTAATGTTCCCCTCACATGTCTCATTTTCAAGGTTATGACAAAGTAATATCAACACCCTTAGCTTTGGGGACATGGCAGGCACATTCCATCCTGGCTGTGGGTTTCCACCAAGCCAGTCTGATGTATTTTAACTCCTCACATTATAGGTTGGTCCACTTAGAGTATAAAGCCAAGTTACATTTTTAAAAATGAAAACTCTTTAAAATATATGTGTAGTTATAGTTCAGGAAAGACTCCACCTGCCCTGTGTACAGAACCCTGCTTCTAAGAACTCTTCTCATACTGTCTACCCCATTACAAACATGCTTTTTGTTAGCAGTGCCTGACAGTCTATAAACAAAGTGTGTGTGTGTGTGTGTGTGTGTGTATATATATATATATATATATATATATATATATTTTTTTTTTTTTTTATTTTTTATTTTTATTTTATTTTTATTTTAAACCAGGAATTGAACTCAGACACTTGTGCTTGCCAGGCAAGCACTTATTCTACTGAGCTATCTTCCTAGCCCATCATTTATATTTGATAGAAAATATATCTGACCTCTTTACTGCAGCAACATTGAAGTGGAATTTTAAATATGGAGAAGACTGCCAAAGCCAAATAAAAAGCTGTTAAGGGACAAAAAAATGCACACAATTGACATAAAACCAAATGTCAAGGGTTTTGCCCTTTCAGAAATTTTCCACCCTTGCCGGCTGTAGTGGTACATGCCTGTAATCCCAGCACTTGGGAGGCTGAGGCAGGAGGATCAGTGTGAGTTTGAGACCAGCCTGGGCTATAAAAGTGAGCTTAAGGCTAGCCCGAACTGCATAGGGAGACCCTGCCTCAAAAAGAAGAAGAAGAAAAAAATTTTTTCCACTCTCATTTGCTCTTCTTCAAAGAAGGACTTCCTGGAAGGGAAACTAGGGTGACGGACTCCACAAAGGTGGCTCTACCCTTCTAACAGGAAGCTGGTGGCCTTTAGAAAAGGTGCCCGTCTCTGCCTTCCATGTAGGAATCTGCAGTTCTGTCTGTCAGCCCAAAAGTTGTGCTGTATGTAGCTGTGAAGCTTTAGGACCTCCGTTTACTGCAGATTCAAACATCTTTACTGTTAAAATTTACACATTGTCATCTTTTTGCTTCATGTCTTCTTAATGGGTTCATAAATTTAAAAAGAAATATGTTTCTTTTGAAACCTTAAAGTATCAATATTCCTCAGTGTGACCATTTGATCTACTAGTAGGTAGTCTATGTACCTCACTCAGTAAATTCATCATCCTGCCCTTGGAGCTGCAGTAAAAATTTACAGTGTATAGTTTATTTATAACTTTAGAATACAGCTTATCTAGTTTTTTTTTACTCTAATGAACGACAAATTCCTTATTACTTTGGAGAATGTAGTGATCCACAACTTTCACAATGATTCCATAAAAAAAGAAAAAAAATGTACATTTTATTCAAAATGATCTTTGCTTTCTTTACACTTTCTTCTGGACTTTTTTTTCTTAATCTCATTAAGCACCATTTGTTTGAAAACCAAATTGCTTTGTAAATATTCAGTTATGTGTTAGAACAGGCTTTGAAGGTGTTTCTTTTGCACAAATGTGGGATAGGAGACTAAATAGGAGAAGATGACAGGATGGTTTCGTCGTGCAGTAGGCCTGTGGCAGTAGGAAAGTTATTTATTAATTTTAAAATTCAGGACTTCACTAAATGGAAATAGTGAACACCAATTTTAAAGTACCCAATCCCTGTGAAACTTTAAGAACATTACAGTGGAATTTACTCTGAGTTGTTTAGGGGGCACTGTGTATTTACCTGGTAATCTCATACGTTGTGTAATAGCTTGAAATTCAATGAATACCTTATTAAAGCAGCACTAGAACTAAAGTTGACTTTGCTAATATCTTGATTCTGAGACTGGAAAATAAATTTGAACTTGTATTAGAAAGTTGAAATACCGTTAGTCTCACCATACCTTTAGCTTTTGGAGGATTGTAGAACAAAGCAAACCCACCACGTTGGGGATGGGGGACGTTTTACAAAATGAGTAACTGAACCTGTTGTCGCAAGTTTGATGTGTCCTGCTTGGTTTCCGTCCATTTCCCTCCAGTTGGCAGCTGTTTTCACACACAGTAGGAGTCTGCTTCTGCGTGGCTGCTCTCGGACTCCGTGCTCTGAAGAGGAGCACCTGCGCAGGGCAGGTGGCAGTCCCGCTCACCAGGGTCTGGTCGCAGTGGATAAAAATGCCCCCTTGGGCCTCATTGTCTTCATTTGTTAGCTTACCTGTATTCCAGCTGGATAATTATCATGTATTTTGTTGTCTTAGGTGGGATGAGGCATATCAAAGTTTTTGCAAGTGAAAGAGCTATGCAAATTTAAGATCATAATTTTGGTAAGCTTCAGCAGTTACCTGTGACCTTCAGGCTTGGCCCCAGTCTGTCACAAGTGAACTGGGGAAAAAATACTAAGAGTTGTGAGAATTAAAGAAAGTAAGACTCTTTTTTTTTTTTTTTTAATTTTTTTATTTTTATTTTATTTATTTATTTGTTTGCTTGTTGTGTTTGTTTGTTTCTTTATTTATTCATTTTGTGGCTGGCTCAGCCTGCCCTGGTGGTGGCGCTGGCGCAGCATGTGGTGCCGGGGATCGAACTGTAGTCCCCGCAGTTGCCTGAGCCCTCCTAAGCAGGCGCTTTAGACCACTGAACCATCTCGCCGGCCCCAAGAAAGTAAGACTCTTAAACTCAATTCTCTGAAAAAATGTACATTGATTTTTTATTGCATAAGACACATTGTGTGTAATTGATTTCCTTGACTACATATTAAAAATCAGATAAGCCTTAAAATCTGAATTTTTTTCTTGTGAAATCTGACACTGTCTTCCACCGCGGAGGTTGGGCATGAAAGTGTGTTGGCACCGACTGGCCCCACTTTGTGAGGAGGTATAGATCCACTGATGAGCATCATAAGTTGATTCCGCATGCAGGTCAACAGTCCCGCAGTAGCTGGCATGTAGGAAAATTGAGAAGAGAGCAGAGGAAAAATCGTGAACTTCTGATGAAAAGTAATCAGCATCCAGTGAAATAAACACACTCTTTGGACATTTCTTCAGTTTTTGTGTCTTAATATCCATGCGTCATGTTCTGTCTAAGCACCCCTCCAGTGACACTTTGGGGATTCCTTTGGAAAATGAGACCTCCTCTGTCTCCAGTCTCAGTGGGTGCCTGGGACTCCTAGGTGTGAAGGCTCCAGGCCACAGGTCTCAGCTGCCTGAAGGGAAGGAAGCCAGTGGTCTCTGGAGAGGCAGCAGCTCAGAGACAGACCTGGCTGTGCTCCTGGCACGTGGTGCCCACGCCAGCCGTAGAGAGGTACAGCTTCCCATCTGGACACGCACAGATTTCATAGAGGTCCTGCAGGCTGCCAGAGCGACCTTGGGTCCCCTGCCCCAGTTTGGGTAAACATACGGTTTCAGCGTCCAACACAAGCTGTTTGGAGGAAAGTGAGAGGAGATGTAAAGAAGGAATGAAATGGGTCAACTGAAAATTTGTATCCTTAAAATGTTCCATGAAAGTTAGTTTCTTTTTGTAGCAGGTGAAAGGGGCATCTGACCTAAGTCACTTCAGAATTACCTGGCTCTGTGAGCGCCTGTTTAGCATGTAGACAGAGGCTTGGCAATTCCTTCTCCAAACTGAAGGGAGCCCACTGTTTCATGTACCCGCTGTGCTGATCCAGCTGAGAAAATCGGCCAATTGTGTTCAATGAAGTGGATTGTTTCTCAGTTTTATGATGCTATACTTCTAAAGTGCCTTTTGGAGTTGTTTATTTAACAACAATTTTGCTGATTCACATTTGTCTTGTGATAAATTCTGACTTCATACTAAATCGTCTCCCCACTAGGACAACATACAGTCTACAGCAACAAATTTATCTTAATAGAAATTTTTCCCTGTGGACTTTAGAATGTAGCCTGATTTTATTTGTGTTTTTGTTCTGTTGTGAGAGGCAATTAAATTCACCTTATCAGTGGTCACCTATATCTTTAGCTTTTAAATATTGCTCAGGTCTCTGCGGTGTTCTCTTAGGTGGAACAGACACAGACTAGAGCCAGTTCAAACACTACACAGTGAAAGTGGCTAGCTTTTCAGGTCATATAATTTAGTTGTACTGAAATGCACACCAATAGCCATTGATTAAGACTGGGGAACCTCTTTGATAAGCAAACAACTGTCACATGGATCCTAGCAGTCATCCCAGGGTGTTTCCTTGTTAGAAGGAATTAAAATGTGCTGTGGGTAGTGATGATTTCCTGCCTTGCTAAGTGTCAGTGTTCCTTTATTTTACATAACTGTCACCCCCGGGCTCCAGTGTACTGATGTGTAGGAATCTGCCTTTTGTTGCCCTGGGATGGCGCCCCTCCAGGTGCGGTGGGGCCCAGGGCTAGCAGCGTGACAGGCAGAGCCTGCCCTTGGGCACACGATTGAAGCAGAGGAAGTCAAGGGCACCTAAGTGTTTAAAGCACAGCATTTCTTTAGGTTACTTTCCAAAGCCTGGGGTTCTTTGTGCACTTGCTTTCTCTAGCAGGCTTTCAACATCTTGGCTTTTCCCCTTCCCTTTTTTGTTCATGTTCACCTGCATTTATGGGAGAGACAAAGATCTCTGATTCTCAAAATTAAAGAAGGAAAGGTTTACTCAGCTCCTAGTTTGTCCGTAATCAGTTGGCTCCAAGACAAGGCAGAATGGCAGAGTGCATTACAGGGTAGAAACAGTTCATGGCAAAATGGCAGATAGAAGGCACATGGCAGCATGCTGCAAGTACCCAGAAGCAAGCCTCTTTCTGTCCCTTATGTCTTATCCAGGCTACCTCCCTTTAGAATGGATATCACACACTCTTAATCCTAGCATGAAATCTCTGATCCCAGCATCATATACCGTAGATCCAGCCACCTCTGAAAAGCCCCACCAGGCTGCATGGGGCTTTAGTGGGGCTTCTAGACACAAGCCCTAGCAATGGAGCAGTATTTGGTAAGAGACTGGACCTGTGCCTCTTCTTCACTGTGAGTTAGCTCCTACTTACTGCATCAGCTCTATGCGTGGGACTGGCTCTATACTACTTGTAAAAATGATAGCTAATTCGTGGAAATTGGTTCTATCTTTTCAAAATTAAGATCAGTTTAAGTTTGCTGAAGGTTATACACTTGAAGCATTTAGTGACATGATTTACTGGTGGGATTCCAAAATTCCTGTTTTCTCTTTCTGCCTTCATCTGCTCCTTACCTATACTCTACAATCACCTCCTTCATCCCAGCTTGCACTGGCCCCTCCAGGTGTGTCCTATGTCCCTCCTGCAGGTTGCCATGGCAGGTCCCATCCACACATGTGCAGTGACTGACCTTGGCCTGCTTGAGGAAGATACTACATCTGCACGCATTTCAACCTTCCTATTAATGTTAATATCAGTTCAAAATGTCACATTAGTGTCTGAGGATCCTCTGGCTGGATTAAACACGTATGTTCTTAAGTGAAGAGGAAATAACCTCTAATCTAATTCAAATAGGTGTTGAGGGAACATATCCAACAACAGAAGTTGGGCTTCCTCACTTTGGTGAGTCCTTGGCCTGCTGTGCTTGTGTTTTCTGAGCAGGGTCTGTGCACTGTCACCTGTGTGATGAGAGGCAGGGCTGGCCAGCAGCCGGGCACTCATGTACCACTCACCGTACCAACAGCATACACAGATGTTCATTTCGATCCATGTGGCTGGCACTGGAGGTATCACCAGGCACAACCTCAGCCACTCATGGCAAATAGTTAAACAGAAAATGCAGGGAGCAATGCTTATTTTGAACACATTTTTATGAATGGAAGTATCGAGGATGAAATCAGCTTTTTTTGGTGCAAATCTGTGATATGGCATCATATGATTGGAATCAGTTTTGGGGTCAAACATTGTAGGAATATCCCCAATGCCTGATTTTCTGGCAGCATGAAATTGAGTTTTTCCTTTTTTAAACAAGGTCCAAATAATTGACAGAGTAGCTTGTAATCCATGGTCTTGTGATAACACTGATCTATGTGGTTGTACTTTATTTCTTGGTTTGAATTTCTAGATTTTATCCTTATTCTACTTGACTTTCAAATATGCTGTTATTTTTCTTTTTAAAAAATATTTATTTGATAGAGATATGCAGATATAGCTCAGACTTGTAGTGACCTTCCTGTCTCAGCCTCCCCAGGTCTGGAATTATAGGTGTGGGCCACCACACCCAGTTTCCATGGTCTACAGGATGCCCATTCCAGGGCGGACACGTCAGAGGATTGAACCTGGGTCCCTGCGCTTGCCAGGCAGGTGCTTAGATTGCTGAGTTATCTCCCCGGCCCCACTGCTGTTATTTTTCATCTTTCATTTTTACTTATTTTCAGCTTTGAGGGATTTTACACAGCACTCTCAGCAGTGACAGAGGACGGGTGTCATTTTCAGATAACTCCTATAAACAGCTGTCTGGACAGAACTTGCATCATTGGGAAATGGCAGAATTGATGTTCTCAGTAAGATCTGAAAGTCTGTAGTGTTTTTCAAAGTTGAAAATAACAAGTCTCTTGATAGCTTAAATACTGAAAGAAGCTGTGCAGATCTAAAATAGAATAACTTCAATATTCCTAAGCTCTTCTTCTGAGGCTACAATGTCTTTTCCTGTCCTTGCAATATTTTCTATTCTATGCCTTTGACAATGCTTCACGCTAACTACCAGACAGTTCATGCTGATGCCCGGGTGCGCGTGGCCCTCAGCAAGGTCCGCAGGACACCCAACAGCGTTGGGTCTGTTAGACTCACCATTCCATCACTACTCTGAAAGATGATGTCCATTTGAGAGAGGGTCTCAAGTTTACCGGCACGAGCATTGATATGAACGCCCCTTGGCGCGTCCATGCTGAGACTCCTCGTGGGAGATTCCAACCTGACATGAAGAAAGAAGCCAAAAAGAGAAAGTTCTTAACAGAAATTCATCCTTGATCTGGGGATGCTGGCACTGTACCTCTAGTACTAGCCACTTGAAAGGCTGAAGCAGGAAAATCGCTTGAGCCCAGGAGTTCAGTGGCAGCCTGGGCAACACACTGCAGTAAGATTCTGTCTTAAAAAAAAAAAAAAAAACAAAAAACCCCCCAAAAAACCTACCTGTTATGGTTCATGTGTAGATGTCATCCCAAAACCTCAGGCTGTAATAGAATTTATTTTCCTAGAGGTAGCTGAAGCTAGTGTGTGTGACTGATTCGTTGTACAATGCTGAGATTCAAGGTGGTGGGTTTAAGGGTGGATGATTGCTGGGTCCACTGACTGGGCTGACACTGCCCTCATCCTGGTAGCCTGGATACAATGTAAGAGACTAACACTGCTTATCTCCCTGGTCTCTTTTTGCTTTTGCTGTCTTCTGCTGCTGTGAACTGTTTCTGCTCTGTGATGCTCTCTGCAAAGCCACCCTCCCCTGGACTGGAGCTTTCACATACTATGAGCTAAATAAGCCTTTCCCCTTTTATTGCTGGCTGCCAGGTATTTCTTCTCAATCTTGAGGAAAAGAAAACTAACACACCACTCCCTCAACGAATAATTCAGTATAGACGGTATAATTAATATAATGAATGAGATGTCAGTAATTCAAATCACTCTTGAGTTTTGATGTACTATGCATTATTCATTGATAGTTACAGGAATAATGTGTAGTAAAGAAATGAACATCCTACCAATGAGAGTCTGTGGGTCTGGCATCCTGTAAAAATAAGTAGAAATTTTAGGCAGTCCCAATTGGCACGGTGTTCAGATGGCATGGTTAAGTACCCTAGCAAGCCACACTAGAAGAAAATGCTACTTGTGAATGGTTTTGTAAAGCTATTATGCATAGCTAAATTGGATAGAAATTGACAGACAGAGGAGGGCTGGGGTTTCAAGGAAATCTGCACAAAAATAAAGACATCAGAGATGTGGTTGGGGTATATCTGAAGAATGTCAGGCCTCAGGGTGAAGATGCAATGGCCAGGCCTGAAAGCCTCCCTAAGGGAAAGCATTAACTTGCTATTATACTGTAATTAACACTTCCTGGTCCAGTAAATCTAGGCAGGCATCAGTGGGTGACTAGAGCATCTGTACCCACCCTATCCCCAAAATGCCTTTGTGCTTTCCATGCACCCTGGCTATATGACTTATTTCCCTGTTGGATCAATATTAGCTAAATGCCAGTGTTTGCAATCCTGTAGATTGATTGTAATTAGACCTACAATGTGCTCACATGGTGACTTTGTTGTACGAACCAGCCCCTACAAAGGGCCTTAGTGGCCGCACCACTCAGTGCACCACCTAGGAATCCAGGAGCTGTTCTTCCCTCATTTCCAGTGATACTCTTCTAATTCTTCCTTTCCTTTCCACCTTCATTCCTTGGTGTTGTGGGACCACGCTGGCACATTTGACATCTACTAAGTTGGAGTTGTATTTCTCCTTTGTCAAAACTATTACAGTATCTATTTAAAATACAAACTTATTTGGGATAAAAAGGGACAGACTTAAGAATAATACATTCATTTGATACATGTTCATAACATCAAAAAAAGTTTGGTCTAGGTTTTATTTAATTTAGAAAGATTACAGAACAGATGAAAGAATTTCTTTTGAAAAAAACACTAAATTGACAAGGTCCATTGATATGATGGAGATTGGCCTCAGATACTTATTGGTAAAATTTATCAGAATGTGTGATTAGGCCAAACATAAGAACAGAACCAGGAAAACACAGGCCAGAAAAACTCTCTTGTTTGCTTCTGCCTGGAAAAGAATGAATTCCCACCAGATGGCACAATGTGACCACTTGAAGCATTTTTCAGCTGTTTAATTAAACGTTTGAAAGGCTGATTTCATAAAAATGTGTGAAGATCATTAAGAAAAAGAACAGATAGAAAAAAGATGTGTGATTCAGAAATCCTGTCCACCACAGGATAGGACTTGATGAGTTTGGGAGTTGGAAGGGAAGAGAAAGGAAAAAGATTTAGAGATAAATAGCTTAGGAATTACTTTGTATATAAAGTGATACTATTTGAAGGCTTTCTCTCTCCTGTCTCTCGCTGGTGCTGGACATTGAACACAGAAACTTGGGCGTGCTGGTAAGTGCTCTCCCCCTGAGCTATGTATATCTCGCTCTTTGTAGTTTTAAATCAGAGAGATAGTATGTATAATTGGTAAAGTTTTATCCGTTATTATTCAGCTAGAGAAGATGAAGTTTCATTTTCATATGTACATATCAAATTTACCCTACTACATATTTTGAAGTCTTACCTTGACTATAGGAAAACACTTAAAAGACATTGATAAAACTTTTTGATCAAGTTGGGCTTACTTTGGGGAAAAACACTTTGTATGTGTTTGCTCTGCCTGTCTACTCATTCAGCTTACTAGTTTGCTCTCCACTGATTCCCTACATCTTTCCTACCTGGGGAGACTGAAAGGAAGTAAGAATACCTAAGCAACTCTTAGAAGCCTTGTCCATTTCAGACAAAACAAGGTAATCTTGAAGGTCCCAGTGAAGGTGAGTCTGCTTCTAAGATCAGTTATTCAACTAACGGAATGAGCTCAGAATGACCATTTACTAACGTCAGGTGGGAAGATGAGATTCCTTCTGTCTCATAAAGGTGACAGGTGATACTCCTTCAACAAGTCAAGTCAACAAGAGAGAAGTATAGCAGTTTTATTTAATCCACATTTGACATGACTTAAGAGCATTCAAAAAGGAAGACTCAGAGACTCAGGATGAACTTGCCCTTTATATGCTTGGAATTTTTTTGTTTGCTTTTGCTTTTGAGATGGAGTCTTACTATGTAGTCCACTTTGCAATCCAGGCTGGCATTTAACTCACAATCTTTCTGCCTCAGTCACCTAAGTGTTGGGGTTACAGCCATGCCAAGCATTATGCTTAGGACAGCCATGTGGAAATGTGATTGGATAGGTGGGTATGACCTGATGGTAATAGGGTGCAAGTACACAGAATAAGGTGATATGATGTGTACAAGTGGCAGTCTCACTATGCACTAAGACTATAATTACTATGACTTACATGAAGACCACAAGTTATGGGCAATGCCATACAAATATATCCAAGTGTTCTTAGTTATTGGTCAGTTGCTTTCTTTTCAGACATCACAGGTACTTTGCTTTCAGAATTTAACTTTCTACTTATTAATTCAACTAAAGAGATGAATGAAAGATTCAGACATTGGCTTTTTCAGTTCTTACAGTTGATTGGTATTATAAAAAATTATAACTAAGATGTTTGTTTCTTTTTTGTGTGTGACTGGCTTAGCCCACCTTGGGTGGGGGGCTGGTGTGGTTTGTGGTGCTGGGGATCAAACTGCAGTCCCTGTGCTTGCCTAAGCTTGTGTAAGCAGGTGCTTTTGTTTGCTGAACTGTCTCTCCAGTCCCAACATGCTTGCTTCTAAACCTAAAGTTTCAGGTTGTGCTTCTTCTTAAATAAAAATAAACAATTCAATAATGTCTCAAAGATTTGCCAGTATTCATTTTTAACTGATTTTCAATCATGTATGATCTTAATATTGTTCACCCATATCATATTAATGGGTATTCAACAAAAGGGTAAGAGTTATAGCACAATGTGGATAATATTTGATTTTAAGCATTTTGAAACTTAGATAAATCCCAAATTTT
>PVKN010007402.1:0-26743 GCA_004027915.1 Capromys pilorides | reverse complement strand
TGTGAAATCTAGCAAAATAATATTTTTAATTCACTAAGTATGGAAATAAATTGTTGTAGTAAAATATCATATCTTTATTGGGCATCTGAAAATTTATTTGTCCATTGAGGTGAAACTTTTAAATATTCACATTCAAACTTCTAAATAACTTTAATACATATATACATATATATAACTTAAATATATACAGCAAAATAAACACTGTAGCAAATAATGCTAAGTAGCTGATAATAATAATAATAATAATAATAAACTGTGCTAATTATCTTACCTTATGGAAGTGGCCTGACAGTCAAGGAACAAAACCTCTATTGTGAATGGACTCTATCTCAAGGGCAGACTGAGGGACAATTTGGCAAAATGAAGTTTAGACTTGGACTAATTTCACATGCTAATGAGAACCTCCTGATAAAAGCTGTTTTATAATGGGTGCTAACCAGTTGGCAGATTAACACAATTCAGACCAAACAGAGAAGGAATTCGTCATGTTTGTCATAATACCATACGGCAACATCTTAGGGGATTTTTTTGAGACAACATAGTTGAGGATCCTAGACAAATCAAGCATTACAGTGTAACAGTGTTCACAGGAGGAGATGGGGCAAAGTTTGGTGTAACACCTTCCAATTGCTTTTCCCAGCAATGACAGGACAGTGTGTAGAGTCAACAGTCCTGCCATATGAACTTGAGCTTCATGCAATTTTCTCTTCTGCAAAATTAGAAAACTAATAATGTCCATCTTCCAGGAATGTTAGGAGAATACAACACATGCAAGAGTTCTTTATATACTGTAAAAGAAATGTTGGTTATTTTGATGAGGATGAGCATGATAATAATAATGATTATGATATTATTGGTGATTAATGACTTCAACTCATTAAAAGTGATAAACAATCTTAGTCTTTGTGCAGAGTGTGCACAGGCCTGAATTGTAAGGTTTTCTCCCAATGCTATAGTCCTTCTTTCTTCTTGAAAATTTTTCCTACTTGCCATGACTGTGGACAAAGAACTCAATGAAGTAAAAAAAGAGGATTCTAGAATTCTATGTGAATATTAATAATGTGTGACTATCAAGCTTTAAAGACAATCACATCAGACAGAATTCATGTTGTCCACCCAATTTACAGTTTCCTAGTTGATGTTCCCAACCCCAAGGAGCCTGTAGAAATATAAGGTTTGGGCTGAGCAGACAGGTAGGGTGGGGGTGGGAGGGTAGGGAGGGGGTATGGTATGGTGGCACTCGTCCTTACTATAGAAATCATCCAATACGTGTATATTTCTCCAGATAAAAATCAGCCTTAGCCAAGATGTACAAAATTTTTTTCTGCCTGAAATTGCATTATTTCAGTCCAATAATATTCGTTGGTGAACCTATAAGCAAATCGCATTATTTTGATAGGTCAAAAATAACCAAACACTAGCAATTTCATGTGGCTCAACCTAACACTTTTCTCAACGTGATCTTTAGAGTAAGGACCAAAGGCATGAATTTTCATTGACAAATGGATTCCAGTTAAAATTTCATTCTGCCATTAATAACTGCCAACCTTTGACAAATTAAGAGAGTAATGAAAAAATAAATGTAATTTACAAAGCAAATCTATACCTCTAAAAAAAGATAATTCTGTGGTTTTTGAGGTGACAAAATTTTGAGAACTCCAATTGCCAAGATACCAACCTCCTTGTGTAATTTTAGTCATCTGAAACATAGTAAACACAGAAGTAAGCAAAGGAGATGTTAATAAAGAAATAAACATCCAAAAACCTATGTCCCTCATTCTATACACATGATAAAAGTATGCGGGTTTGACTAGCACAACTGTCTGTGAAAGCTACATGAATGGCAGAAGAAAGCAGTTTATCTTCTAAGTCCAGATGCAGATATTTAAATTATATAGCAGCACTTGTGAGAAGACTTGTGGCATTGATCTTATCAGTGGCCTGACAATATCACCATATTGCAATTTGGTGTCACTACTTGAAAAAGCAGAAACATGAATTATACCACCAGACTATTTCCACCTTAATAAAGAAATCGCTGAACTGAAGCTATGGTGCAGATGCAATGCAGCCAGTGACCACCACTGCAAAAGAGGGACTAGAGCCTCCCAAACTGACCACCTGTCCATCAAGGCCATGAAGGAGACCTGGATGTAGTCCCAGGAATGGTGCTCTCCTGAGCACCTGGCTAGTGCGAAAAGGTCAAACTAATTTAAAAGGATGCACAGAACAACATTCAAGACATGGAATCAAAATAGAGAAGTCGAAGAACCAAGAAATCTGAAAGCAAGAACTAGCAGAGTAGACAATCAAGAAGTGAGCCTGGTAAATACTGAAAACAATTTGCTGTTTGGAGCATGTTTTATACAATCTGACTCTGGATGTGGGTGGACAAGCAGGTTCATTTCAAAAAGACCAAAAAAGAATAGATACACTTCTTTGTGCAGAAAATTCTCCCAAATAGGGTGCTTCATTTCCAGTCAACAGCAAATTCCAGCTTGTTACTAGAAATGAAGATAACACAATCTTCGTTTTAAGTGACAGTCAATATTTATTCCAGCTAGCTGTTAATATGATGGCTTGAGAGATGAAGCAAATTGGTATTCAGGCAATTTTGAGTTGCTTGGCTCAACTATGTATTAGCTTTGTGCCCAAAGGCATGCGCCTGAATCTGTGAACTTCAACGTCTTCATCTTTAAAACAGGAGCATTAATATAGTCACGCAGGACCAGATAAAGACCAGATGAGTCCACAGAACACGGAGCTTTGTATTTGGTGAGTACCCAGTGTTAGAATGCTTCTCTGCTCTGTATTGATGATTCATATATTAGCTTCCAAAACAGTTTCTAGATTTATTTTGGCTTCATCGGTCAATTCTCCTCTACTATTTGCTGGCTACGCATCCCTTCCTAACCAGGTCTCCCTGTTTACTCTTCAAAACTTTATACATTGTAAGCCTCTGCTCAGAATAAACATCTGAGCCTTCTTTCTGACATTAGTGCACAGTATCCATCAGCTGAATGTCAACAGTAGGACGAGCTCATTGTCAGCTGGTGGCAGGAAGGTAGAAAAAACAATCCTCAAAAAGCAAGAGTAACCTCCCTCCCACTTGCCAAAAGCCAAAACACAAAGCTGGCAGCCCTCTGCCTCCCAGGGAGGGTGGCTGCTCTGGCCCCAGCGCCTAGCTCTCCCCATCCATGGGTTGCTCCACACTTCAACCTCCGGAGGAGCGCACGATGGGTCTCGGACCCTGCTCTTTGGACTTATCAGGAGCAGACATCTGTGGCTGCGGCTGTGGGGACCACCCAGAGGGCAGCTGGAGAACCCTGGGGCTCCCCAAAGAATGTGCAGAAAGGTCAAGGGTCACATGCTCCAACCAGTTCGCTAAAAGCATCTCAGGGAGACCCAGTGAAAAGGTCAACTTAAGATAGTGACAGGGCACAGCTTGAGGGGGAAAGCGAGGAGAGGACAGAAGAATTTCTTTTTTAAGTAGCAAAAAGTACATCTGTTTCTGGCCCAGCTTGGACTTTCAAGTCTGATTTTTATTTCAATGGCATTTCCTTGGCTTTTCCAATTCATGTCTGAATCACAAAATGCGGCCATTGTGTGCTTCTGGGCTTGCGTACATGTGCCACGGAGCACAACACTGCAAATGCATTTTCTCACTTCATTAAACATTGCTTGAAAATGGCATCCAAATGTCCGCTCTCACCATCCCGTCTGGGAGAGGAGATTGTGTTACTTTTCCCCCCAGTGGGAACAGAAGGAACGGCGAAGTCACAAGCTGTGATGTTTAATATCTTTCAATTTCGCACATCCAACTCTGAAAGCGATTGCAGGGACAGTCTGGTCAGCCATATCACTGCGTGGAAGGGCTCAGGTGTCGTGGAGAAGGTCCCACGTGGCCTGCAAATCTCTGATCTCCACAGCAGCAGCCAAAACTGGCCTTGGCCCTGGGGAGGCCTTTGCACTTCACTGGGCGAGGTGCTGACTGCACTCCCACAGGCAGGCCAAGACGCGTTCTGCTGACTTAAGAAGATGCCACGTAAATTAGAACTCATGTAGCCATATGGTTCAAACCTGCAGGTCATATTTTATACACAAATGACTGTGACAGGCGGTATTTTTGTGCTGGCAAGTTGTATTTCATCCATGTTTACTTAGAATTCCATGCTATCATTAAAATCCAAGCAATAGAACTTTATCCTATTTTCATGCAAAAATTTCATAGAGTTTTCTTCCTATTAAAAGAAGAAAAATCCACCCATGTAAATTTTGCTTCCTCAGAGACTTCTGTTATTCAACTGATTGGTGCAAGGATGCTTGGCGATATTCTGACATCGAGAGCTTAACAGTTCATGAGCCCTGGCTTCTAGACTGGCCACTGGAAAATGTGCTGTATATCTATTTTATTTGGGTCCTAAAAGTTGGAAGTATATTAAGTTATCCACCACCCCATGCTGTGTGGGCGCTTGGTGTTTGAAAACAGAACCAGTGAGTTCAATCTTACATGATTTTATCTTTTTTCAGCAGTAAATAAGAAAAATTTCAATTCAGTGGCGTAGCTTCTAAGGCCTCTCAGTTAATAAAAAAATAGTGACCAGGGTATGGGGTGATCTCACTCACCTGTAATCCCAGCACTCTGAAGGCTGAGGCAGGAGGAGCACAAGTTCAGGTCTAGTTTGGAAAACTAAGTAACTTAGTAAGGTCCTAGTCAAAACCAAAATAAACAAGTCTGGGAATGAGGTTCAGCACCAAGGCCCTGGTTTGATCTCTAATACCAGGGCTGGGGATATAGCTCAGTGACATAAGCACCTACCTGGCAAGTACAAGGTCCTGAGTTCAATCCCCAGCACAGAAAAAAAAAAAAAAAAGAGCTAATCCCCAGTATCACCAAAAACAGAAAAGAAGAAAAGGAAGGAGAAAACAGTACACAAAACTCTATCTGGGTCATTCTACAGCCTTCAGTATGTCAAAGACAAACCTTAGAATAATGCAAGTTTACTAGAATTCTGATTTATTCCATAATCCTGCAAGTTTTAGAGACTTTGTGACTATATTAACATTGCAAGAACAAACAGATTTTGGAGCAAATCTTAAGCTCAAATAGAAAAAATAAATTACACACACACACACGCACACACACACTAATGTCCTCTGCTTTGAGGAAAATGTCTTGGACCCCCACAATATCACCTCTCTACCTTTCCACTCCAAAGTGACCCTTTCTAAAGTAAAACTAGCATGTGGGCTAACAAAATATTTTTCTGATTTTTGAATGACCTGGTAGACTATATGCTGTTGAAACTATCAAAATTACAGTCACTTGGTGACACGTTTCACCATGGGCACCTCCTAGAGCTATTTTTCACATTCAAATCAGGACTACCCTCAGCAATCCAGGCGTAGCTCCCAGCCCTAAACCCTACCCAGAGCCTTGGGAGGCTCCTGTGGGAAAGCCTTGGGGCACTTCCGCGTGGGGAAATCAAGCTGTGACTGGTCAGCGACCTGAGTTTGCTCCTGACCATGCCCCTCTCTTCCCATGAGCATCTCCGTGCTGCCACCAAGCTCAGTGCCTCCTTAGTGAAGTGGCATGAAATGCACAGTGCTGGTGACTGCACTTACTGCCTTCACAGGCTGCTTTCCCACTCTGATCCCAGCTGAACACTAGGACCTTGTCAAGGGGCAGCTGTCCAGGAGGAGAAAAAGGTAATGGGCTGGCGTTTGATTCTACCTCCCTCCTCTTCTCTCAGCAGTCTCTGTTCCCCAGGTGTTGATCCTTCAAGAACTCACTGATAATGGCTTAGGGACTGATTCATCCCAGGTGTATTTTAATGAAAGCCTGCGAAACCTTAAAGCCTTTAAAGACTGAAGGGAATAATTTTCCTTTAATGAACATGTGTCATTCTATTATAAAAGTAATATATAATTACTACAAAAAATGAAAAATGCAGAAAAGTACAAAGGAAAAAAATTTCCCATCATCCTACTAGCCTAATAAAAGCACCATTAACAGTTTGCCGTCCCTTCTGCATGATTTTTACAACTTTACAATGGGAGGATTATGTTGGTTTTAGTTTTGAGTTAGGACAGAATGCATATACAAATTTGTATGCTTCTTGTCCTTTAGCAGCCTAATGTATTTTCAACATTATCTTAAATTTCTCACAAGTAATCATGTTTAATGATCGCAAAATAACTGATTCGATTTGAAAGATAAAATTTCATTTAAAATGTGTTGGGGGCCTGCCTGATAGCTTAGCAGACTAAAGCACCTGCTTAGGCAGAGCGAATGGCTGGGGTTAGATACCTGGCGGTGTCTGGCACTGGCAGCGGTCCTGTCCCTGGGGCACATTGAGACACTGACTGAGGCTGGACATGGTGGCATGGGCCTGTAATCCCAGCACTTTGAGAGGCTGAAAACAGGAGGATCACTAAGAGTCTGATCTGTGTAGTGAGACCCCAAACACCCTGTAGACCCTGTCCTAAATACAGAAAAACATAATAAAATAAAATGTGATGGAGTTATTATTATGTATACTGCCCAGCATTCCTTTTGCTGAATAAAATACACAAACCCACAGTTTAAAGAGAAGAGGCTTAATTGGCTCACAGTTTCCGAGGTTTCCTGCCGTGTTTGGCGGGCTCCCAGGCAGGCTCCCAGGGCTGAAGGGCTTGTTGCTTACTTCATGGCAAAGAGAAGCAGAAAGCAGAACAAAGTGCCAGGTAGCAGCGATTTGCCCCACAAAGGCCGCCACCAGTGACTCAGCTCCAGACAGGCCCCACCTCCTAGCAGAGCATTCAGCTTGGAGTAGCGGGGAGTGACTGCTGGTGACATAGCACCCATGACCGGCCTCCTCCCCAGGAATCTCTTAATCCATTCAAACTGACAATTAGGCTGAGACATTTCTAGCTCTAATCAGTGCTGGGGGGGGGGGGAAATATATATATATATATATATATATATATATATATAAATATTATTTATATTTATTTATATTTATTTTATATATATATAAAACTAAACTAAATGGAAGTTTTCTGCGGGTAGGGGACTTTGTTTCTTTTATTCCCTGCAGTAATTTTGATGCCTACACTAGGGCCTGGCCCATGGCTAACAGCCATCAATAAATAAGAATAAAAGAGAATGGACGTGTAACCTCCTGAATTGCCATCCATGATGAGCCTCTGAACCCTGGATTGCTGTGAAGTCCCTCTGCAGAAGGATGGAAAAGTAACTGGATCTCGGGAGTCTTCTATTTCCCCTTTTCTAAGATACAGTATGAGATCTATGATTTATAAAGATAACCATAGAGTTTTTTGAAGTACCACTTCCCACTTACTACTCTCCTGGGCGTGTTTTAAAACTACAAGGAAATCTGAAACCACTTCAAATTGTTTTTAGAGTTATTCAGGAAAAAAAAAATTAGGTGAAAGTTATAAAGGCATGTCTGTGAGACTCTCATCCCCAAATATGCAAATCTTTTGAAAGGAACAAGAGAAGTATACTGTTGAGTTGGAGATGGTAGACTTTGTCTCCATTGTACAAGAATCTGGGTTCAATCCCAGCTCCACACCAGAAACAGCTTTTATTTAATATAAAATTAAGAGAGCTCTTTTACTTTGTTTAGAAAACAGTTTTAATTCCCTCCCCCAAAAAAAAATATAAAGATTTTTGCTCTGTCAATTTTTAAAAGTAGCAACTGTTATATGATATCTACTTTAAATTCTGGGGTCTTATACCAAGAACTATCACATCTGTGGTTCCACTCAAGGACAAGAAATTAGTTCCCAGAAAACTTTAACTAATACTTGAATAGAACAGAGAGACTTTTCTGAAATCACCAAACCAGGTGGGAAGTCTCACAAGCAGAAGTATATTCTTGTTAACCTAGGAGCCACTGTGAATTTATCCCTGTATCACTCCAAATACAGTTGGCCTCTGTGTCCATGGGTTCCTCACTTGCAGATTCAACCAATCACAATGAAAAATACTTGGGGAAAATGTGCATCCATAATGAACATGTACAGACTTAGTTATTGTTATTTTTTCTTAAAAAATATAAATAATCCAGAGTTGGTTTAAAGCATAGGAGGATGTGTATGGGCTTAGGAAGACAGTACTCCTTATATAAGGGACTTGAGTGCCTGCAGCTTCAGGTATCCACAGGGTGCTAGGACCAATCATCTATGGGTACAGAATTCTTAGTATATGGTATTAATTCCAATTTTTACCCTTCTAAAGCTTAACGATCTATCCCCCTACAAATACTCACTATATCTACTATATGAGTAAAACGTGTAATCTAAAAACAATTTAAATGTGGACATGAAACTATTAAAATTTTAAAATGTCATCAGCATCATTAGCAGCCTCTTCCATAAGCTTCAACAGGCAGCCCAAGAAATTGAGGACAGATTAGCTTGGTCATATGTGTTCTTCTCTCCCAGCACACAGGACAGAGGTCAGATAATGCACAGGTTCCTGGGGCAACAGCGAAGGTGAATACGAGGTTTCGAGATGTAACTGAGTGAAGGCTAAAGGAAGTAGAGAGATTCCGTGTGATTAAAAAGAAGAGCTAGAAAACTTTGGGGAATTTAAAAATTAATTAATCTTTAATTATTAGAAAGAATGTTTATGCAAGAGCATGACTATTATTTTTCCATCTCTACTGGGGCAAGTCAAAAAAAAAAAAGGGAACTTAAGCTATAGCAGAGTAGGTTTAGGTAAGAAAGAAGAAGGAATTTCCTGAATGTGGAGGTCATTAAAAACTGGAATGAGTTACTAAGGGAGTCTGTGGACACTCTTCCTCTCGGGAACATTTAAAAATAAGATAAATTTTCATCTGTCAGGGGGGGTTTAGAAGTAATCCAACCAGAAGGCCTCTCAAAGCATTTTCCAGCCCTAAGAGCTGAAGACCAAATTCCCTCCAATTTTATTTCCACAGTTAACTGGACATAAGATAGAGACTGGAAGTAAAATTGAAGATTTCAAATAAAGCAATAGAGGCTATTCCTTTTTGTTCTATCATGAGACTGCACATTGCATAGAAGGCTAACATTGTAATCCTTCCTGGAAGCCACATCAAGGAGAAAAATCACAGCTTGGAACTTGGAAACTTAACAACTGCTCAGACACCTTCACTCTAATCTTGCAAATGCAAAATGCCATAGCCTCCCCTGTGATCTTTTTGTTCCCTTAGGTCTACTGAACACACCTTTCCAGTTTTTAATTTTATCTTTCCCAGACTGTCATTCCAAATATTCCACTTTTACGGCTAGTTGGTTTCTCCAAGCAGTGTTTCAAAAATCTAACCAAATACTTTCCCAGCAATTATTTGGCAGAGTTTCAATCTTAGCTATATCAAGCTTAAAAACAAGCCTACATTTTGAAAAACTAAAATGTTGTATTCAAGCACATTCCTTTCTTCACATTTTCTCTCATTTTAGTTGAGCTAGTCAAGGAATTTCATTATATCTCCAAGGATGGAATATTCCTGACACTAAGTGTTGATAAAACTATCTTCTGTGTAAGTTACTGGCTTTAAGTCTACTGTTTTGGTTTTTTTTTCTTAAAATGCCTCACAACTTCTTTGTTTCAGACCAAAAAAGGAATTTTAAAATGAATTCATAACCAAGGCTGCCTCCATGATCATTGGGGCCCCCTCCTCTTCATTCTTAGCCCACCGTTTTTCTTTTTCCTTTAGTTTCTCCCTCCTCCTTCTCACCCCCTCACCCTTAGGCATTTGTCAAAAGTTCCCTCAGAGCTCTCTAAACCTTTTGTCTGGTAGGAATGCTCTGAATTCAAATGTAAAAACACAGAGTTTGGTTTAGATAAGAAAAAGAGAGACCGGAAAGGGTAAAAGGGAAGGGGGCTTCAGCCACACTGCACATTGGGCCACATGCTTTCTCAGTTGTCTCTTAGGCAGAGCAAGGAAAACCCTTGCGAATCTCAACAGGGCTCACATCATGTCAGGCTTTGAGCAAAAAGAGGCAAGAGGCTTCCTAGAGAGACCACAAGAACTTACTCATCAACTGTGAATGAAGGTAGAGTATAATAATTCAATTATTCATGAGACTACCAAGTGTCTACAACTTTGCTACCAGTTCTAAATTGTAATCATGAAAATTAAAAAAAAAAGTCATTGTGAGTCCTATCAAAGTTTCTCAAAGAACTTCAAGTCTTGGAAGAGATAGGGTGAGGAGGAAGAACCACCTAGTCTTCATACTCCATGAAGAAAATGATGTTGTGCCTGCAGAGGAAGCCAGCATACAATTTTCCCACAGCGGACAAAGTAATTGTAAGGTTCTCTGCATACATATGTGGCATATTCTTCTCCAGGATTCCCTATTAGTATGGAATTTATTTGTATAACTAAATAAATAATGAAACAAAAAATAAAATTAGCTATTGTATATTCGTACACAAAAAAAATCCATAAACTTGAGCTTATGGATTATACTTCAAATAGTAAAATGCATTACTGTTACCACTATTACTATTACTAGTTACTAAAATCATGAACTATTTAACACAGGGAGAAGAGATCGTCAATGGGAGTCAGTCTTCTTGGCAATGGTTGGTCTCTTCAAGCCTCTACAGTTGGGAAAGCCCAAGACTCACCTGGAGAAAATGCCAGCCCCAGTTCTCCTGCAGCCAACTTTCCTTGAAGGAGATAATGGGAAGAGGCAGAAATGGAGGTGAAGCCAAAGAAAGGCCACAAGGGAGCCTGTGAATTGGTATTATCTCAGGAACATATTCATACTCAAACAGGCTCAAAAACAAACAAGCTGTTTGCTGGTACAGTGCTTGTTGACTGTTTAGCTATGCTATGTAAGCTGATAGGCTGGTCCTTCATAGAATAATCCTTAGACCAACACTTTGTTCTTTATGGAACAATTTTGGGGTAACTTTATCTTAGTTCCTAGAAGCATTGAAATGGTGACAAAAATGTGTTCCTGCCTTTCATGTGGTCACTTCTTTTTCTTTTCTTTCTTTTTCTTTTTTTGAACCAAGGGTGGAATACAGGACTTGGCGCTTGGTAGGCAGGCACTTGCGTCACTGAACTATCTCCCTGGCTCATGGTCATTTCTTTATCTCTATTCATCTAACCACCACTCAGCAAATAAGAATTTTTATTTTCACCTTTGCCTTAAAATCTTCTACCTACACATAGCAAACTATTTCTGTCATGGTCCCTCTTTTCCCCTCATTCCAAGTAGAGATAAGATGCAGAAATATTTCTGGGGTACCATGTCCTCTGCCAAAACTTCTGGAATTGTGGCCCTTTCTACTACAGCAAAATAAATCACTCTTTGAATAAAGAGTCCAAAAGTTAGAGGGAAGAGAAGATGAACACCGCCCACCTTTTCATAAATTATGTATTAGCTGTGCCTAGAATGCCCAGAGGGGTCATGAATTTAGAGATCTCTAAAACAACAACAACAACCACATAAAGTCAATATCTGACACCTTGTGTCTTAAAACTCATTACAGTTCCAGGAATGAACGTATAAGGAGGAAAAAAAGAGTGAATAAATTATTTAGAAGAAAAATATTTTCTTTTTCTTTTTCTTCCCTTTGTGTGTGTGTGTTTTCTTGAATTTTCCCCAATAGTTTCAAAACTGGTAGAAAGCAAAAGAACCCTGTCTCCTACATTATCCTTTAAATTCAAATGATCTCTGGTCTGGGATTGAAAGGATCCTTCATGCCTTTATGAACTGAATGGAAAAGTACAGAATGCTCCAGGCTTAACTCTTTCTTCTCTTTCTAAAACATCCTAAAGGGAAGCTGAAAGGATAATACTCAACATCATCAAAGAAACTCTTTTCTAATCAGATTTCAAATTAATGAAATCCCTACTCCTTATACTGAGTTGGGCGTTATATATATATTTTTAAATGCTGGTCCTTCTCTGATGTCTGAAATCTCACTTGTTTTTCAGAGCAAGTTCCCAAAGCATTTTGTTCCTCTGGCCAGAAGCACACAGCCAGGAAGCTTAATTAGGCTGAGCCGCTGTCTGACACATTTTAGATGTATGTGAACATGTGGCACCAGCTCGGCAGCTGAGAGCTCCTTGGATGGCCAGCCCATCCCAGGAGCCACAGGGCCTTCCTCCTGTATACACTCAATAAAGCCTGATCAACTAAACGAACAAATGAATGAGCAGTCATGTCTAAGGCACCTAGGGACGAGCCAGCCCCTCCTCCCCTGCTGCCCTGCCTATCAATCTTTGCTGAGACTTCTACTCCTTTTTCTTTCCCTAAGACATTTTAGTAATCAAAAGAACTCACTCTGTTCCAGGAGTCCTACACATTCTGTTTCTTATTTCATTCTGAGAAAGAATTTACTGAAGAGCCCTCTCCGCCGCATGTGGATTGAATTTCCATTCTCTTTTCCCCATTTCCACCTTTCCTTTATTTCTGTCTCCATCAGAGCAGAGCACTCAATATGCTGCAGAAATAATTTTCTGCTGAATGAGGTTCGGCCATAAGTCAAGGGCAGATTTATTAAGGCCCCAGCACAGCCTGCACGACGCTCACTGTCGACACGACAGTTTAAATCTTTGATCACCCCCAGACATAACCCCTTCACTGCTGACTGACCCTGAGCTACATGATGAGCAGCCCTGTCTGGCCCTGGAATTAAAAAATCCTAAGCCCAGGGAAACGGGAGGGCATCTGCTCCAGAGCCTGGTGGTACCACTGTGCCTAGGGACCCGCGAGGTATTTCTACCCACCCTCCAGTCCAACTGCCACTCTCCTCTGCTTCGTCTGCCAGCTTCTGCTGGATTGTCACATTGTTGTCACCATTGCCACATCAAGAGAAAACTTCGCTGCAGTTTGTGTCACCAGGTAGCTTGTTTTAGGTAATAAATTACCTGAATGTTCTGTAAGAGACTGTTGTTTCTGCTGTTTTTTTTTTTTTATTTCTGTTTTTAATGATTTTTACCTTTCTATAACAGTACAACAAATATCAGGCACTGCATAAATTAGTCCTCCGAAAACCCCTTGAGAGAAGAAAAATATGAGAAAAGAGAGAAAAGATGGAAAGAAAACTTTTATAAATAAGGAGGGAAAAGGGGTTGAAGGGAAGGGAAAGGAAAAAATAAGAAGAGAATCAAGATATGTCTTGTACAAGCACAAATTCCCTATGATGAATGTGATCCTTATGTATATCTAAAATGCACCAATAAAGTTAATTACTTTTAAAAACCCTTGAATCAGTCCTGTGGTGAGGTTATATGGGTATTGACTCTTTTATATGTAGTTCAATGTCATAGAATGCTTCTTGGGTTGGTAGTCACTAACAGGTGTGCACGTGTTACATGTGTCTCTCTCTCTCACACACACACACACACACACACACACACACACTTTTCCTTTCCAAAACAATGCTGGAAACTGCCATTAAGCATACTAAAATGCTATACTAGTTGGAGGTCTCCAAGGGAAGAATTCTTCCATTCATAGTAACAAAAGTAAAATATTACGTGTTTCAGATCTCTAGCAAGCGCGTTCGCTTGTTTCTTGTTCCTTGGGCTGCTTTTACCCTACAGGTTCCCTGAACAAAAGATCCGTGTTGCTATTCCTCCCATGGGAGTCACACTTCAAGCGTACCTGAGCTCTCTCACATACGCTGCCTCCTTAGATTCTCCCCATTTTTCTATATAGCTGTTACTGCCCTCATCTTATGCACATGGAAATTAAAAGCTTTAACTTAGTAAGTTGAAAAGTTATACATTAATGTAAGGAAAAGATTAAATCCTTCCACTCAGATCCTCTTTGGAAACAGTCTCCTCACAAATAACCCCTTTAAAAATTATAACAATTGAAAAAATTATAAATAAAACACCTCCTTCTTCCAAGTATAACTGTGAAGTCACACTATACAGAAAGATATATAAAAGATAGAAAAAAATGACTCAAATTCCCAAAAGATAACCATTGTGGTGAGTATGCTTCCAGGCATTTAAAAACAAAAATGTTGTTTTAGGGCCAGCCAAATAGTTCAGTGGATTAAAGTGCCTGCTTAGGCAGAGTGCAGTGGCTGGGATTTGATCCAGGGCACACTGTGCCAGTCCTACCCTCAGGGCACACTGAGATGGTGATTGAGACTGGGCATGGTGGCACTTGCCTGTAATCCCAGCACTTGGGAGGCTGAAAACAAGAGGACCACTACAAGTCTGATCTACATAGTGAGACCCTATAGACCCTGTAGACCCTGTAGATCCTGTACTAAATACATAAAAAATAAATAAATAAATAAAATGTTGTTTTAAGGTACTTATCGTTTCATTCAAATATATTTATTGAAAGCTCCTTGAGTATCTATTAAAAGAAAAGAGGATCAGACAAAGACAAAATCAAGATTGTATTGCTAAGGAAAATAATTTAGCCAATAAGATTTCTTTATCAAAACCTACTTTAGTGATTTTGCCTGAAATTTACCTTAAAGACTTTCTGTTTTAAATGTTAAGAAAGGCAGAGCCTGGAAAACTCCTTTTGAGGGTCAAAGGGAAGTTTGGAGGCAAAAGGCAAACTGGACTAGAAGATTAATATGGAAATTGTTTATAAGAGATGGAGGGCCGGGGAGATAGCTCAATGGCATAAGCACCTGCCTGGCAAGCCCAAGATCCCAAGTTTGATCCTCAGAAGAAAGAAAGAAAGAAAGAAAGAAAGAAAGAAAGAAAGAAAGAAAGAAAGAAAGAAAGAAAGAAAGAAAGAAAGAAAGAAAGAAGTGGGAAAGAGTAGCCCTTCCAGGATGATACAAGTCTCCAGTCAGGGCACCCTAGTTTTCTTTGTGAAATGAGAACACCCAGAACTGGGTAAAGGGGACAGGGAGAAGAGAATAACTAAAGGAAATTTCCAGTAACTTGGAGGAAGGTTTCTCTTTTCACAAAAAGAAAATAGAAAATCATGTCAAACAGAACCAGCACAACCATTATAAACTCAACTACCACAATATCAACCACAGGACATTTCCACTAAAGTTGTAATTACTTCTAGAAAAATAAAAGACTCTTGGCACCCAGCCAGAGAGCAGCATCCTCCGAGAAGAGCTAGTCACAAAAGTGCTTAGAGGGCTCATACATCTCCTGTTTTTTTTTAGGTAACTACAAGTTCCTGCTCACACCAAGTCATTGCCAGAGACATTTGAAGAGAAACAAGAATACATTTTTCTTTCAGCAGAAGATTAATTGTGCATCCACCGACTACAGTGTTGGCGTGGTCCTCAGGGCCTCGCAAACTCTGTGTGGATGACACAAAGCAAAACCCTACAGGAAGTACACAAAAAGCTGAGGAGAGCAAAACCTCTAGGAACTGACTGGGTGCCCTCAGGAGAAATAACAGAGTCAAATTCCAAGAAAGCAGAGTGCTTGCAGAAGACACGGAATGTTTCCCAGTAGAGTGACCACTGCGCTGAGATGAGGGTCCTGTTAGTCCTGCAGCAGCAGCAGCAGCCCACGTTTTATCAAAGGGGAGAGACATCTGCTGAGTGGCCATTTTCCCCTCTCATGTCCGTTGCAAGCACCTAGCAGTTGTACAAGGTCATCCGCCAGCTTACTTGTGGGGTGTTTTCATTACCTGCTAAATAAGCTGGGGGAGCTCTTAGTAGAGAACTCACATCTGCTCATCTCCTTCTTGGGCCATTCTACTTGGGCTTTAGCAATGACTTTATGCAGACATTTATCTTGGGTTTTATGGGACAATTGGCCATATCTGCTAATGCTGTCAACATTTTAAAAATGTATATTCTTTAAAATCGAGTTTCGAGAATATGTGTCCCATTCCTTGCTTCCATTTTTAAGTACTTCAAAATAATTTTGGAAATTGAATTTTCTCTCATAAATTCTTATTGATGAAAACAAGTTGCCCATACAAATACTTGAAAAGCCATTTTCTCAACATCCCTCCTAAAATTTCTTAAAAGCCAAGAGTATGACTGCCGCATGGGAACAATGAGGTTAAGTGACAGGTTTTGTGCCTGAGGACTTTTTTTCCCCAGGGCCCTAAAGTTTGTAAGTCTTTGGAAGCCTCCAGAGACAATGACTCTGGTTTAATAACTGTGAAATGCTATTGAACTAGCAATAAAAAATATTCTTCAGCTCCAAACAATATGATACTTACAACAGCCATCACTCCTGCCAATCACAGAGCATTCACAAAAAAAGTGACTGGGGTTCCTTTAGCAATGAGAATGGCCCCTTGTAAAAAGTGTGTGCATGGCCAGGAGGGTTGGGCATGCTCAGAAACCTCTGCAGCAGCATGCCAAGATTTGCATTGCACCAAACCGCTCTGTTTGTATTAGCCTAGAAGAAAAACATCTCCCTTGTTTGTGGAAAATAAATTAAAACAGGGTTGTGTGCTAGTGACCATGGACTCAACCACATGCATTTTTACTCTTGAAGTCTATCGTACATAAATTAGAGTACTTATTCCACAGGTCCACTGAAATATTCCCAGGGTTCCTTATTTTGATGGACAGATTTGGCCAAGTGGCAAGTTATTCCACACAAAGGTGATTATTTTTTAAGTGAAAGAAGTGAGTAGGGCAAAAAAGAGACCTCACCTAATGTAAACAAGAAAGGAAGAAAATGCTGTTTATTTAAAGCTAAGAAGGGTTCCTTTCTGGGCAAGTCCATAAGCTCCAGGGACCCATCAGCAGAATGGCTAACCAAGTGCCCACTCCTAGAAAGGTAATAATGATATTCTCGTGATGGGCAGCTCTTTTCTACAGGAGACTAGGAGCAGGCCTGTTCTGGGTAAATTGGCTGTGTTTCTAAGAACACATTATGTGGAGCAAAACTGGAGCACAGACACTTTTCAATTGAGATATTTACAGTAAATCACCACACCAGACTGCCACCAAATCTTCTCTAGAAATATAAATCAAAAAATCTGGACAGAAGCAACAGTGCCACAGGTCATCTCAGACGCCACTTAGTTGGAGGAATGGCTTATGTTAGGCTACAGTCATAGCCAGACTTGCGATCTTCTGCCGTGGGCCACTGTGAATCTTTACCCTCTGAGGAAGTGAACTAGGGATTTGATGCAGCATAGGTAATATTTTAAGTTGGTTCTTTCCCAGACAAAGGGGCACAAAAACAAAATTCTCACACAAGGTGAGGTGAACTGGCACAGAGACTGATGAAAAGTCATATGATATGTAGTCTTTCTGGATCCTGGGCTCTTTGGGCTGCAGTGTGACAGTTTCAATGGCTCCAAGAAGAAAGAGGTTGCAAGTAGAGGAGTTCTTGGAAGTATAGTGACATAATTCCTTGAATTTGACACTATTAAGGTATTCCTCAGATTGTACAAGCAGCGTTTCTTAAAGATGAAATTTAAAAAAATAAAACTTGATTTGATCAATTTATAGAGTAAAGCCAATACCATAGCAACAGCTTCTCAGGAAGCAGAGTTCCTCAGTAGCTTCTGGTCTCTCTCCTCGAGGAGGAACTTTCATTCTCAACTTTTACCTCTCCTGGATTTTCCAGCACAAGGCCCATTCCCAGCATATTCTTTTTTTTTTTTTAATATTTAAAATTTTATTTTAAAGAGTAAAAACAGCAGAAACAAAGATAGAAAAACAGTCTTGACAAAGGTGTGCCAACAACCTGCCTCCACTTTCTCCACTTTTCTCTTTCTGCTACCGCCTGAAAATGTTACTAGTTTAAGCATGTGACACTGCCTCCTGTGCAGGTCTAGTAGTGAGAGTTTCACAGAGCTAAACCCAACATTTACTGACCCCCCCCCCATATAGAGGCTGCCTCGTCCATTCCATCAAGTCTTCCTAAGGAGTCAGAGGTGCTCTGCTGTTCTCCACTCCAGCCTTGACCCCACAGGCAGGTGAGGAAAAAGGAGTGGTAGATTAGTTAAGAAATTGCTAAAATCAAGAGATTATGAAGAATAACTAAACCTTGCATGTTAGCCCCTAAATCTCGAATATGGATACGTGAAAAAACTCAAAATAAACATCCATAAGCAGAAATGCAAATGTAATGGCTCATAAATGGAAATTAAAGAGTAGAATCTTGTTTAGTAGCAGGAACCCAAGTAATGGCATTATTTTCTCCCCTCCCCCTGCCCTTCCTTCTGCTCCCCTCCTCTCCCTTCCCCTTCTCTTCTCTTCTCTTCTCTTCTCTTCTCTTCTCTTCTCTTCTCTGCTCTGCTCTGCTCTGCTCTGCTCTCTCCTCTCCTCTCCTCTCCTCTCCTCTCCTCTCCTCTCCTTTTCCTTCCTCTCCTTTCTTCTCCTTCTTTTATGAATGTTGACTTCACTCTTCCTGTCAAAGTCTTCCCCTATATTCAAATTGCTGTCCAAAACGACCTCAAACCTGTCCCAGTGTATGAAAGGAGATGACTGATCCTACTAGAGGTGAGTGTCCAACCCCTGTGGTTGGAAATTCTGGTGCTAACCAGGCTTAGTTTATCCCTACCCCTTGCTTGTGAACCAGGCATGGAATTCTGTGACTGACAACCCACCAAACTCATGTAGAATAGAAAATAAAACAATATCTCAATGCAGTAGGGTGGTAAGGAGAAAGTGGACAAAACTACAGATATCCAGCATTACTGTCATTCCATTCCCATCAGCCACTACCCTACCAGAGAACTCTGTGATAATTCATTTGTAACTTATGAACTGCATCCTAATTATAAAGTTAGTATTCATGACACTGAAAGACCTAGTCACTACTTAACCCAATTTGGATGGCCCCAGCCTCCCCAGCCCCCAGCTCCAGGATGTATCTCTTCTTGATTCTTGTCAGGGACAAGGGACCACAACAGTTAGGGCATCTTTTTTGCTGTGTCAAACAGACTTGTTCTCCTTGGGAGCCAGTTATTTCTGATGTGCATCATGTTCTATGAACACCAGTTGCTGGGCACAGTAGAGCACTCCTGTAGTTCAGCTACTGAAGAAGTTGACCAGGAGATCACATGAGTGCAGGAGTGCCGGTGTGCACAACAGAGCAACACCCTATCTCTTTAAAACAAACAAATAAAGCAACCAAGAAAAATAAAATGCAATACCACAGTGAGATCAGATCTGCTCACAGGGCTGGGGATATACCTCAGCAGCACAGTACCTTCCTGGCAAACACAAAGTCCTGAGTTTGATTCCTGGTACCAGAAAAACCAAACAGATGTCTACAGACCTGCTCACAGTGTCAGAATCAGTTATCCATTATTTCCCTGTACACCAAAAGTATGTCCCTACCAACCTACCAAGCCTCAGCCAGGAAGCAATCTACTCTGTGCTTCTGGAAGGACACCAACATCCTACACATTTCAAAATTAGTTTGAGGGGAGGAAAGGTTATCAGAAAACGAAGTTAAAATAATCTGAAGATTTATTTTTATTCTTATAACTTTTTACCCAGTGGTTTGTTGGTAGGAAACACAAATAAATGATTAAAAGTATATTTTGGTGTTTTATGAATACACATCGAACTAAACTGCTTTAAGTGAAGGTAATTTGACCTTTGAATTGAAAGGCAAATGCCATGACTGGTAGGCTTAGTGTCTTCCTGCAGGGAAGTGCTAGATGCTGAGTCTGACAGTAGTGAAGAGGTAGTGGGCATAGTGTCCTGCAGCCCAGCTGTGCTGAATCCCCAAGGGGGTGCCTACACCCACTGTATGAGACAGTCCAGGAGCACACGACCATGGCTGAGGGTGGACTTGACTGTCAGGAGTACCCTCACTAAGCAGGTGGCTCCGCCTGTGGGTGCTGTTGAGGTCGCCTCTAGTTTCAAGCCTATTTCTTGACAGAGGGGATGGTATGATGTTAATATCCTGCCACGGGATATCCCTGGCAGGAAGATCAAGAGCAGCCTGATGGAGAGCCACAACAAGTTACGTGAGACTTGGGTCAAACATGTTGAAAGCAACTTGCACTCAGGCCCCGGCCCAGCACTTCATGGGCTATCCACCAAGTGGAGCACACAGAACCAGGGAATAAGGGGCACCCCTGGGCCCTGCAGACACCCCCGGCCACTTTGTGGACATCTAAACACAATGGTATTGCTTTGGCATTTCCCTGGGGAAAACCTTTCCTTGCAGGATTGGCTGCTCGCAAGTGAGATTTCCCTGGAAAGTTTTATAAACTACTCAGTACCAGAAACTCACTGTTACTGGCTGTGGGCCACTTTATGTATCAACAGAAGGAGCAGCTGAAACACAAATGGTTGTGGGAGATAAGAGAGGGGCTTAATATAATTGATGAAGAATGCTCTTCCTACTTTGTAGAAGCCACCTTTCCCATTATTAATCCAGGGTACACACAGTGGGCTAAAACAGTAACACCTATAAGAACAGTAGTGACACATCTATGACATTTATGATGTTCCAAGAACTATTCTAAGGGCCAGCCATGCATTGGCTAATTTAGATGTACATCTTTTTCTGAAAGGCATTAATTATCACCCCTGTGTCATAAATGGGGATCACACATGAGAAACATTTGGAAGCAAGTGGCGCACAGCAAAAGCTTTGCATTATACAAATAAGGTACCAGATATGGGATGATATGAATATCCAGCATAGTATCATAATATTAGTGATATATGATCAATATGCTACAATTAATAATTGCCATTATTGTTATTGTTACAATGAATTAATAGTAAAGATGTTCTGATTTGACTGAAGAGTCAGCAGGCCCAGGCTCTGAGGCTGTTTCCAACAAAGGTTACTGGCTTACTGATTCACAACCATTCTGTGTAGAGAGGACTTCTTGGATTTTTTTGGTAGTTCATTTTGAGATCTCAGATAAAATTCAAGAGTACGTTATTACAGAATTGACACCTACATTTCTGAATATGAAAAGAGTACAACTTTTAAAAAGGAATCTGAAACCTCAATCTGTCAAAAAAAAAACCCTAGGAATCTTTTAGCTATTATCAGCCAGACTTTCAAGTGTAGTTTTCTGCTGCTTCTCTATAGCTCCAGAGAGATGTTTATGATACAGCTCCTGCCCCAGACAAACGACAGCCATCACAATGAAACCCAGCTGGTCTGATTTCTACAGGCGATTTTGAGGATGAAGACTGAGAATTGCACTATGGCCAGTATCAAAGTGCCAGCTCCACACACCAGCAAGTCACAGGACCCAGAGCTCTTGGTACTGAGCAGCAGTATGTTTTCAATCCTCTGTGAGTGCAGCCCAGCCAGTTCTGATAATGCTGGTCGTATGTGGCAGGGCCATGTCTCACCCGCAGGCTTCAAACTGTCTCCCTCCACACCTACTCATAGGAAATGGGCTGGGAGGGGTGAGAAGCTGTTTGCTCCTGATGTCGCTAACATTGGCTAAGTTTGGGGGCTTTCAGAGAGACATATCAGATTTTGGTTTCTTTTGGATTTTTTGGTTCGTACGAATGTTTATTTGCATTTGGACCAGACCAATTCTCTGAGTATCACCAGGGAAAACTCTGGCAAATTAAAGACTTCATCTGAAGTCTTTCTCACCCGTACAAGAGTACACAATGCCTTCTGAGGAAGAACTCCTACTGGCTGTGAGCTATCGTGAAAGTGTCTGTGTAGCTACTAATGTTAAAAACAGAACCTGTGGCATCCATTTTAAATTTCAAGCATAGGAGAAAAAATGTCTCCCTTGTTCAGAAGGCTCCTGTGTTTCCAACAGTGTCCAAAAGGGATGTTTGTTTTAGGCAGAAGGAAGGCAGGCAGGCAGAAAGGGTTTTTTAAAAAAGTATGGCAGATCATTAATAACCAGTGAAAGATGGACTTAGAAAGTCTCGCAGCACATATTTCTAGAAGTGAAATTCATTCATTAATATTCCAGAGGAATATTGTCCACATAGATTTTTCTCTTGCCCTAAATTCTAACCCACGTCCCTTGTAAATGTCTGGAAGAACTACAGGCTTTAAGATAGCTCTCTGAACTTTAGATTATTCTGTGAGGAGAAAGCAATTTCTTTTCTACCCTAATGTATAAATGAATTGTGCTTTGTGTTGTCAGCGAAGGTTTCATTCAGATTTTCTAATCTCACATATTTTAGCAAAAAATGAAAAATTCATTTCAAAAATGAATTTTGGGAACTTTGGAAGTCATTTAGCTTTCATAATGTAGAGTATACCAAATTTGTTTATTTTAACAAATTTTAGGCCTGCTTCAGCATGAAGCAGGCTACGCTTTTCAAATCAGCCTGTATAAAACAGGCTTTCCCCTGAGATTCCTTAGACATGGGCTGAAGAAAACCTAAGGTCGACATTTTGGCTACCGGGAGACAGACAGAGAGCGAAGGGGGGGGGGGGGGGGGCGTTGCCTGAAGGACAACTATACATAAAACTGGCAACAGGAGCAGCCCACAGATCTCCTGAAAGATACTCCCACCAGCACTCCGACCTGGGTGTGGAATGAGAGGGGAAAAGACAAAGATGACATTTTGCTAACTCTGCCTGCTCTGGGAACAGTGTTAAGAGTCAAAAGAGAAAGAAAATCACCAGGAGGTGAGACACACTGCTTTTGCTTTATACAAAATCGCCTGAGGAGAGGGATGAAAACAAGCAAGTAATAAATATCATACAAAGTTTATCCTGAGCCCAAACAACTCTCAGTTGAGGGAGTGCAGACATGCCTTCCCTTCCTGACCTATAAGCAGACCACTTGTCCTGGAGGTGAGTGACTCTCCCATCGGAACACCCAGGCCTTTGGTTCTGGGTAAAAATATCGGTATTGTATTGTGTAGCTTTACCTCTAGCACCTGAAGAGAACAAGCCCTACTTGTTTAAATATCAATTTCTCTACTCCCTCCACTCCATTCTACCCTCATCCTCCAGTTGTTTTTTTTTTTTTAATTCCAAAAAGGAAATGTCACCAAAACGTAAGGAATTGGTCATTAGTATGTCTAACGGTGGGCATTTTTTATGTAAAGCTCTGAATCTATAGTGAACAAAAGCAACTGTTCAGAACTCTGAAAAAAATTGTCCAGCAATTTTAAATAAATGGGCAAGATTAATGGATTGTCATATAATGGGAAAGGAAAGTATTAGGGGGAAAAATGAAAGTGGCTCTACAAAATTAGTTCAGAATTGGAGTCTACCTAAAGGCCCCTCAGCCAGAGCATTACTGTCTGCAGTATTTTCAGCTAAGTGGTATATTAATTTGAAAGGCATGCCTTATAGGGACAGCCAGCACTTAGTGGTTGGTTTTATGTTAAAAATGCTTAGTATGAAACCCGGGCTGAAAGTTTGCCCAAACATCTCATAGCTGATTGCAAACCCGAGTGCCTGGGGGCTCTGAGTCCACACCTCAAGAATGCTGGTGATGGGGGACTTTTTGGCTCCACACCTGGATTTGTCAAGGCCTCTTAGCGGCTGCTGGGAATGTGCCCTGCCTGGGGCCCACAGCTCTCCCCATCACCCCTCTGACAGATGAAAACACAACAGGGTCTGTTGCCTGACTGACACATTCCTCTCCTGTCTGCCTCTGAAAGGACTTTATTTAACAGTCCTGGAGTCGGGGCTTTTGACTGACAGATTGTGAAGGGTAAAAGTCATTCAGTTCCATTAAGCTCTGTAACTGCTCTGGAACAAAACACCTTTAAAAAAAAGTGGCGTGGGGAGGGGAAAATAGAGCTGTGCGGAGTGGGGGCATGAGCTTTAGGGAGAAAAAAGGGGGATTCTTTTCAGGTTCAAAAACAATCCTTCTCTTTGCCTTCTGTCTATCAATTAGGGCGGCATTCCCAGAGGGAATACAGGCCTGGCCTCATTGGTGTCATTCAGCTGCCAATCTACTGACAGGGACACCAAAGGGCCTCATGTAGCGCTGCGGAAACTGTCTGTCAGGCCATCAGCAGCTGCTATGACGACATTGCCTCTGTTTTTCTAGGACTATTACAGAGTGGGGAGTTCACGCCAACAGAGCCTAAAAGTCTCGGCTCCAAGTCTCTGCTCATAGTTTCCTTTCACAACCCCCTGAATCTCCTCCATCCCAGTATGAATTGCTTCACAAAAAAACAACCCCAGACTTCCTTGCCTGGCTGGCTGCAGGGTAAATATGACCTTGCCAACCAAGGCCATGCTCTTGGGTGTTAGAAGAGGCTTCTGCTTCTGGGAAAACTCTGGTCTTGACTGAGAGCATTCAATGGCTGGGGTCAGGCAAGTCCAAAGAAGCAGGGTTTCCAGTGAAAGGCAGCTTGCTGGGTCCAAAGGCCCACACAGGCCCAGAGCTGTGTGGAGAGTGCCGTGGGCCCCGCAGGTGGCTCTCTGCCAAACCTCAGCCTTGTTTGGGTTGCTGTGGGTTTCATTCCCCCTGAGTGTCTCTTGAAGCCTGAAGCTTCAGTAGAGTTCAAAACTCTAAGCCAAACTCAGCATGAAGCCACCACTTTCCCGTTTGTCTGTTTTTCTGCCTTACTCCCCGCCTTATCCAAGGGCAGACTCACAAGTTGACTTGGGTTCGCCCCAAAGATTCCTCAGCCTGGGCTGCTCTCCCTGAAGACCCAAGACTAGAAAGGACAGGTACATTTACTTGAGTTTTCGGGGGGTGGCCAGGGAAAATTTGCCTGCTCATTCTCTGTTCTCTGCTCCTACTCACTGGTTTCAGATTCTCGCTGGGAGAGGTAAATCAGAGGCGCGGCTGTCACCCTGCAAAGACACACAGTTATCTTTCTGTGTCCTGTGGCAGCTGTGTCTGTAATTCCTGGCCTTTCCCTGGAAGTCTTTCACATCACAGGGAGCTACTTCCAAATGGTAATGATAGCACTTTGTACCAAACTGAGAGCTGGCGAGCACTGCAGCCGAACCCCATGGCTGTCCCCTTGGGTTGCAGTGCTTCTGCCTTTGCTACAATGCCTCACATGTTCCACACAAACTTCACACAATGTCTACTAAACCTAATACAAGCATGTACTCAAAGTTCTCTCCATGCCACCACGAAGTGTCATGCTTTTCTTTCTTAATTCTGATAGCTCTGCTCAGGTCCTACACTGCCTGAGTATAAATCTGTCCACATACAATATGTTGCTTTCAGGCACCCAGATGGTAGGTCTTGGATTTGCATTCTCTAAATAAGAACCATGCCCGTGGAAATTCAGAATTAACCAGATTTTTGGCACTGGGAGTATGTGCAGAGAAGGGCAAACGAACAGGATGATGGTGGTGATGAAAAAGAGAGTGGATTAACTTGATTATCATGATCTGCTTGCTCTCAGGAAAATGCTCTTGGAAATCAGCCCTTTCATCTGCACCAGCAAAGCCCACTGCAGTGCCTGACAGTGCAGTAATGAACAAACATTCCCAAATTGCCTTGCAGGTCCTTTGTTGTTATTGCTACACATTTTCATTACTGATACAGAGAAGAAGCCAGTCAAAGGGGGACGCAGGCAGGCAGGGGACACAGGCAGAGCTCATCTTCCTGGACTGTCACATAAAAGAGTCCTCAGTTGCTGGACTACCTTGGAAATAACACCTGAAGTTGCTCAAATGTTCAACAGGGATCTGGGATCCCACCCTGAGGCCAAAACTGTCCAGGGTCCTATCATTTCATGTGTCTCCTAGAATTTTCTACTAAGACTATAGATTCTGTGCCATGATGTGATGCTTATGCTTCTGACCTTCCCATAGATAATCATCTCTAAAAGTCTCTCAGGTTAAAGCCAAATAGTATAAAGTCAGAGCATCAAAGTGTCTCTGCTAGAAAAGTAATCATTTTTTGTTTTCTGCCTTCTCAAGTGAGTCCTGGCTATGGTGTCCAGCCTTGGGGTCTGCAGAGTTCTCTCTCTGTAGGCTTGTGTTCCAACACCCATCCTAATAGACACTGTACCTTTCTAGATTTTCTGTTATTCTAGCAAGAGTTAAGTGGTCTCTTGGGGCCTCAATAGCAGTTATGCTTCATTTCTTGTGCATAATATTCATTATGTAGCATATTGTATGAAATTATTTTCTTATGGTTGTTCTCTAAGACTAGTAACATTGTGAATAATTATAAACTAACCTGTTAATACTCAGTTTAAACTCTTTAAACAGCTTGTACTACTTAATATTCCTTCATAAGGCTAATAACACTCATCTGGTGAGTGGATTTCCCCCTCCGTATATTAGTTTACTCCTCTAAGGCTCTTATAAACAGAAAAGAACAATAAAAAACATAATAAATACCACTTTTCCATCTTTCAGCTTCATTCCAATGCAAACCATAAGAGTTGGCAAAAGATACTTGACATAAAAAATCCCATTTTTGGCCCCTCCAACTCAGGAAAAATTCTAAGCCAGAAATACAAATACATGGCCTATCACCTTGTGCTGATACATTACATTCTTTATTCTGTCTCCAAAATGAGATGGGAAGTAGAGACTTGAATAATCACCACAGTTCTACTGAGACAAACCCTAGGAAGATATCTACAACACGTTTTTTGGAATGTTAGGAATTTAAAAAATATCACGTATGCACATTGAAAGGTACATAAAACACCATAAAACTGATTAAAACTGTCCACCATTGTCTACTAGTCATGCGTACAGATCTAATAAAACAAATAATTTTGAAGGACATGGTATACAGAAAGTATTAGTAAAAAATTGATCCACAAAATCCAATATATCAGCCTTCAGTAAAGACACTGCATATGAGACATATATTCCTGGAACATCAAGAAACATTTTAGTAGACTTTATTTGAAATATCAAGATAAATGGAATTCTTGTACTAAAAAGTACTGAGGCAGCTGTCAGACCTCAAAATAGCAATGAGGCTAAATTTTTCCAAGGTAAGACTTTGATCCTCA
>PVKN010007401.1:0-26730 GCA_004027915.1 Capromys pilorides | reverse complement strand
CATCAGAGAAAAATAACATGGCTAAAGAGTAGAAAGACTTAGTAGTAGATAGTACTATTACATGGTATATTAGTGTGTGGGACACGACATGCGTGCAAAGAATTATTGCAGGACAATCTATGAATGTGTAATATGCTCATGGAGAAAAAGTACAGCTATGAGTATTTTAAATATTACATTGCAAAGTTCAATATTTTAATGAATACAAATGAATGAGTCAGACATGACTTTTAAGTTTTTTAATGCTTATGTAATGAGAAAAATTATCTCCTTAAGGGCTAGACTTATAAATGTTTGCTTAATGTGATTCATTAATTAAACATGTGAAAGTACATATTTAGCATAAAACTAGGGGATTCTTGGTATTCGTTTTGTTTTTTCAGAATGAAAGTGCCCTTGTGAAAGAAAAAGAGCTGTCAATCGAACTTGCAAACATCAGGGATGAAGTTGGTAAGTAGGGCTTTGAAAATGAGGACCATAAAAAATGTCTTTTCCAGGTTCCTATGGATGTGTAACAAAAGCAATTATGTCTCCTGTAATAAGCCAGAGGAAACCTGCCTAGATGCACAGAAGTATCTCACGCCTGGAGCCCTGCAGGGAGCTGTAATTTTTATGTGTCTGCTGTTCTAAAGACAGCTTCATAACAACAACTAACAGGGGAGCTAATCAGGTCTTGACTCTGAAATTCACAGATGGCAACACATACAATCAGTTGTGTGGCTGGCTGTGACAAGTGTCCCCCTCATCTAGGAACCTGATGGCATGAAATACCGTCTGCAAGATGCAGTTGTTGTGTGGCTTCTTGCTGCTGAATATTCCCTGTCATGAAACACTCCCTGACCAAAACAGTTGGGTTGGATCAGAAATACGAGGGTTCATGTTGAAATGCCTTAACCTTTTGACCCATGGCATGGTCTAGTTCAGCCAGAGCCAGAAGAGACCTTACCAATAAGAGGATGAGCCAGAGCTAGGACGTTCTAGATCAAAGGACAGACTGAGTATTGGTGTGTTCTTAATCCCACTTTCATTCTTGAGCACCTATTACTGTTTCTTTAGGAATCAATCAACAAAAGTAAAATAAATATGGCCTCTTCCCATTGGTCACTGTGTCTCTTTTGCCAGCGAGTGCTGCTTCTCCATTTAGTGTGGTCCTGCAGATATGGCTTCATCTGTGAATGCAGGGGTGTGAATGATCCTGGCCATCTTCAGCAGGTGGCCATCTATATGGTTGGGCAAAGGCCAGCATTCCCCAGGACCATGGGCCCCCAGCTGTTGTGTAGACAGGATACTGAATTTTAAACTCAGCTTTGCTCTGCTCTTCAGTTCTCTTTTCCATCTTTATTTTTTTTCTTTCCCCTGTGAACCTTGTGGTTTCTTTTGTCATTGAAATGGATCAGCATTATCCACTTTTGCAGTCCAAAGAGAACAGCAGTGGAAGGCAGTAGTAACCATGTCCTATGCCACTCACACCTCTATGTGACCTGCAGCTGTCCCTAGCCACCCGCTGAGGAGTAGCCAGATGCTGTTTTTTTTCTGAGCAAGGCCAGAAACTTATGAGGGGCAAGTGTCTGAGACACTGAAGTACATCAAAGCAGAGCTAAGCCTGGGTGAAGAGTACCCTGTAGGGCAGGAAAGGTGACGTCCTGTTTCCTCGGGTTCTCTGTTGAAGAGCCCTCATCCTTTCTTCTTGTTTTTGTTATTATTATTTTTATTTTCATGGATATTGAGTCTCTACCTTCCCTTCCTGCCAGCTATGTATTGGGTATCATATACCAGGTGCTCTCAGCCACAGCTGGTGAGTGACTTCGTTGCCAAGGCTGCCATGTGGGCAGTCTCTGAGCCCCAGCTGAAGTTCCTTCTTTTGTGTGGCTCCTGCATGAGCCAGATCCTATGTAGGGCCTCAAAGACTCACATTGAGAGTGACCCCCATAAGCCCTGGAGCACTTGCTGATGGTGAACCTACTTTGGACTTTTTTTTATTCCTCTACAAAGAGGTCTCACCATCCACTCAGCAGTGGGGCCATGGTCTCCATGGGACTTGGTACACACACACACACACACACACACACACACACGCCACTACATACCAAATACCTGGACCTCCTCATAGATGGCCTCCATGTCTCTAAGAGAACATTCCTCCAACCTGAACACTGTGGCACACTTCTATAATCCCAGTTACTCTGAGGCAGGAGGATCACAAATTCTAGGCCAGCCTGGACAACTTAATGAGAACCTGTCTCAGAGCAAAATATAAAAAAGGCTGGGGGTTATCTTAGTGGCAGAGCACTTGCCTAGTGTGCGTGAGGCATCGGGTTCAGTCTTCAATACTGCTGAAATAAAAAGAACATTCTTCCCATCCGTATAGACCCTTATATTAGAAAGGCGCTTCCTTGACTTAACTGCGAAGACCCCTATCCTCACCCTGCCACCTCAATCCCTGCAGTTAGTAATGTGATTCTATGGCCTCTCCTTCCCAGTGACATACAGAGGAATGTCTGACCTTCAGGCCAATTTCTACCTCAGTGCTGTGAGATTTTAGTATGAAGATAGGTGAGTCTACAGAGACACAGCCCTGAAAGTTGCTGCTGAGTGCTGGTTCATCCAGAAAAGGGTCTAGTCTTATCCTGTGTGAATTACATCTCCTTTCATCTTCTCTTCTTGAGCAGAACATGCTGGTCTTAACTTTGGGAGTTGAATTATTAGATTTTTCTCCAGAGTTCATTTTGGGGTTAGAGAGTCAATTGTTCTAAAATGCTATAAGCCAGTCTCTGCATGTGTTTCTGCATAAAGGGATGAATTTGTAAGTAGTTTCAGGATGTGGTGGTTCTCAACTTGACCTTTATAAGGAAAATTGGCTGTCTCTCAGGGACCCCTTCATAAAATGGAAAGTCAATTAAAGAACAAAAAGAAAAAGAAGATGATAAAGCACCCAGTAAAGGTGATTCTTGTAACTATCAGGTGTAGCACCTTGAATTTAAAGATAGAGGATGGAATTCTCATCTTGAGAATGAATTCTTCCCAAGAGACCTCTGTACTCTCATGGGAAGGCTTCAGATCTGTATCTGACGTGGTCCAGTGTGCCAGGTCCACTACCACTGCCTTCTTCATTTTCCCAAAACCTCTAAATGCAGTCAGTGCTACTCATGAGGTTTTGACTTAAGTCATATGATTTCTGTATTAGTCTAAGAATAGAAGCAGAGTTCATCTGCCAGATAAAGAAACCTGCCAGAGGCAGGGCAGGAGCCCCTGGTGGCACCACACCTGGGCCATTCAGCCCACTGTTCCTCCCCAAAGCCACTACAGGAGCAAATTCCCAATCTACTCCCTGAATTTCAGTGTGACAGAAAAGAGGGGAACAAGTGAATGAACTGTCATCTCCAACACCCATGAACTCTACAGTCGTGACCCACAGTATCTTCTCATGAAGAAGAGAATGAAGCTTATAAATTTTATTTTTGAATAGTCTCTGAAAGTAATTTCAGCCCTATCTTTTACAAACAACCCCACCCTTATTTACATCTCCCACAATCTGAGTCCAGTGGGAGTTGCTGGAAGTGGGGATGTGGGAGAGACTGGGGTAAGAAGGTGGACTTCCTAAAGCTTGTGGATTTAGATAGGGAAGAAGCTAACAAACATCAAAATAGCTCAGGCATATTTATTGTGGCTTCTATAAGAGGATTGGCCCATCCACCAATTCTAAAACTTACTGCTTCAACTTTTTCATATCCCATAAAAATGCTTCCCTAAATCTACTAATATCTGTAGATTAGTTCATCAGTTGCCCATGCCCTTGGAGGGAACAAATTCAGTCACAGGTGGTTAGCATCTAGTCAAAATCATCTTTCCAAGTGGTCCTCAGCCCTAATGTGTATGAGTCACCTGGAGAGTTACCACAGACAAAAGAATCAAAATAAAGACCTACTCGGAGCAACAAATTCAAAACACTGTATTTGAGGATAACCACCTCCCCATTGTTTATTAGAGGCAATACAGTTTGGATTCAGTGAGCACATTAAAGGAAGAGCATTTCATTTGGATCAGAAATAAGAAGGAGGGTCAGTAGGCTATTCCAGTTGACCTAAGAGGATGGAGTCTCTTACTTCCGAGCTGTGGGCAGAGAGAGAGCCTGAGGCAGAAAGGGACAAGTGAGTGCAGAAGGGTCCAGAAAAGAAAGATGCAAAAGACAAATGCCACCCTTTGGAAATGACACACAGTACTGGCCTGGCTCCTGGGAATTGGAGAGACTTCCTTTTTCTCCTTCTTCCTTCCTTTACCCTCACCAGCCTGGGCAGGGGAATCTTCAAATCAGCTACCAAGCCAGCTACCTTTGGAGTTTTCAAGATCTAACCATAGAAAGCAATGCCCTGGTGGTTTTGTTGACTGATCACATTCACAGTGCCTTCCTATTTGTGACAGACTCAGTGAAGGTGTATAGTTGATCAGTGCCTTTACCATACTATAAGATACATCATCCTACACTGATAGGGAGTCTCTGATAACTGTTATATAGGAATTGCCTAGCAACCGCTAGACAAGAAAATGTCTAGAATATTCTCTAGAGATTAATATTCTCTCTCTCTCTTTCTCTCTCTCTCTCTCCTTTCTTTTTGAATGATATTTTCTGATGCCAAATGTAAGAAAGGACATTTCCACACTGACACTCAATTCTCCAACTTCAAGTTGAATGTCCCAACAATTCTGATCTAACCAGAGTTGGCACAGCCCCACAATGTAAAGGCCTAAGACTATGCCACTTCAGTCCCCAGTCCTAAATGTTGGAGGCCACCTGTAATTGTCATCAACTGGCTCTAAATTCTGAGGTTTCTACAATCCTCTCCTCGGGTTCCGAACTTTTCCAGAATGATGCATGAGGCAAGGTATGTCAGGGTGTGCATCAGTATCTAAATTTGCTTACCAGCCCGGAAGCCCTCTCATTCTTCCTGCTAAGGAATTTTAGAAGCCTGTCCACTCCTTGGAGTCATTAATGCAGATGAAATTTTCACGCCCCTGTGCACTAGGTATTGACTGGTGACCACCCTTCCCTGAAGCTACCCCACCTTAAGCATAGATTCTCTTAGCCATAAATAGAAGGGTCTCATAATTACAAAATTTGCTCCCATAATTCAGAAAAGTCCAAAGGTTTTAGAAGATTATGTGAGAAACAAAGATTAATATAGTACTATACCACACCACACCTAGATGAGGTTCCACTGTTATGAAGAATGATTCACCTGAAAGTGTGACCACCTTACAGGTAACAGACATAGAAGTCCTACCGTGTTAGAGCAGGTCTGGATCTCACCAACTGTACCCTAGCATTGCATTGTAGAGACCGGTACACTGACTTGTTCAAAGATCTTGAGTAAAACTGCAAAGAGCACCGAGAAAGAAACCTTAGTTTTCCTCAGTGTTAGTGGATTCATTCATTGTCAGATTTCTTGAGCACCTATTGTGTGCCAGCCAGAGACCCAGCAGGGTCTGCAATGGATGACAGAAGCAGTTCAGCTCTATGATGGGACACCTTCTGGAGGGTGACTGCACTACAGTGCTCACTCAGTTCTGTGTCCCAGCACGGGGCCACTGCCAGTAAGAGGAAGGAGGATTTTTCTAATTTATAAAAACTATGGCAGTTATAAGCTAGCTTGACCTGGTGCTTTGTGTTAGTGATTCTGTGGTAAATGAGATTAAGACAAAAAGCCTTGTGAACTTAATATGACCCAAGGCTCCATGAAGGAGACATAGCTAAAATGGGCCTTGCAGACAGGCTAAGAAAGATGTGGGCAGGAAAGACAGTATACTTATTACACATTTAGTGACTCCTGCAGTGCTCAGTGAATGTGTCCTGAACCAATAGATGCCATGGACACCTCCAGGCATTCATTCTGTACACCTAAGGAAAGAAAAGTACACACTATTTTCCTATCCCTTTTTCCTTATATCAAATAAGGTCTTCACACTTGTCATTTAAGTTATAAGGCTAATAAGCTAGAATAAACTACTTGCTATTGAGCATTTGGGTTTTTACTTTTCTCGCTACTATGCTGCATCAAATATGCTTACAGACTAAAGGAAAACCTTAATTTTTAGAGCATAACCTGTTCTGGATGCATATATGCACTCCAAATCCCTTGAATGTCAAAGCAAACTTCCATAAGAAATAATGGAGAGCCAAGAGAGAGCTCATCAGCACAGCTCCTACCAGCAAGTGCAAGGTCCTGAGTTTGATGATTCTCGGTACCAAAAAGTAATTGGAAACTCATGATTTGTCCCACAATACAAAATAATTCATATAATAATGATTATAATATGGTAATGCAATGCAGAATAATAAAGAAAATATAAACTGTAAAGAAGAATATACAAATTAATTTACACTTCACTTTTAAAGCCTTCGCGGCTGGTGTGAGCAAGACCAGAGAAGAGGGTTACTGTGTACGACAATGTTCGCGATCATTAATTGACTCACTGCTGTCTGTTGGTTCAATGAAATCTTTTCATGCAACTTTAATGAGGAACCTATCTAGTGATGCTTGTGTTTGCATCCTTTTGAGGATTTTGCTGAAGTACGACATCGTATTGTCATTAAGCAGATTCATGGTCCCAGTGCTGCAGCCTTGTTTTGGTGGTGCTTTCCTACAGCATTTTGCAGTTTCCCACATTCCACCCATCTCGCAGGTCTCATTTGAAATGTGGGACTCCTCTGCCTTTTTCTCCTCCATAACCTCTTACTATTGGGAGACTGTCACCCCTAATCCAATAGCAAGAGCAAGAGAGAGCAAGACACACAGAGAAAGAGAGAGAGAGAGAGAGAGAGAGAGAGAGAGAGCCATTAGCTCAGTTGTAATCATATGTTTGGCATCACATACCACTGGTATTGCAAGACATTGCTCATTTATCCAACTAAAATTCATCAAAAAATATTTGCCCATCTTGCAAAACACTCACAGAGTTATTCATAGTCCAAGGTTTTATTTTTTTTGTCTATTTTTTTTAATTAGGAATATATTTTCAGAAGCATAGACCAATGATTCCAATAGGTTCACATTTATTCTAATATCATACATGTGTGAAATGTTGGTATTTATTTTGTGAATGCCGATAAGAGTTTATATAGTGGGTTTAATTTCAGGTTTTCTAGGATTGATTATAGACAGGAAATTAAATCCATTTCTGTCTCACATACAGTGCACATAAACAGCTTCTAAGAAGAGGCGCACAGTATCAAATTCTGCATCAGGTTGGGGCCTGAGACACAGCTTTTTGGGTCCAGGAGTAGGATGCAGTAGATCCAGTGGCAGAAGTTGCCAGTATCTGTGTTAGATTTTCTCTGAGTTAAGGCTCCTTGGCATCAAAAATGAAATAAGATCAATTTAGAATTTTAAGGATCTGATATTGAGATACAAAGAACAGTTCATGAACTGAGAGGCCTTAAGCTAAACATGCCACCAAGCCACTATGTTCCTGCACTGTATTCAGGCCACTAAATGGCCTATCACATTCTTTAAGTCAGATACAGCAATTTAAACTGCTGTGTTTATAGCTGATGGATTTGATTTCATTCAGTGATGCTAATAAGGACATTGACATTTGACGTTTTTCTGGTTGGTTTTTTTTTTTTTTTTCACTCCACCCAGGGTCTTCTTACTCACATACATCCCCAGACCTTTTCTAAAATTTTTTTATTTTAAAACAGAGTTAAATTACCAAGTTTCCCAGGCTGGGTCCAAACTTGCAAACCTCTTGTCTCAGTCTCCCAAAGTCCTGAGTTCATAAGCTTGCACCATCATGCCTGGCTAGCATTTGACTTTTAAAGTCACATTTAAAACTTTTCTAGAAAATATAATTTTGAAAAACAGACCTTTGATGGATTTAAAGATGTATGTCCTAGAAGGAATGCTTCCGTGGAAGGGTTTATGCCTTAAGTTTTCTTTGCTGCTATTAATCAAGAAGCTGCTTATACTGAGAGAGTGACAGAGTCCTGCCTTACTAGAAAGTGTCATCATTAAAAAATCACTGTGGAGCTCAGCACAGTGGCAGCAACAGTAGTTCCAGCTACAGGGAGGCTGAGGTGGGATCATTTGAGCCCAGGAATTTAACACCAGCCTGGGCGAAATAACAAGGCCCCACCAAAACAAAACAAAAACAAAACAAAGTAGAGCAACTCCACCACACAGAAAAACATGCGCTGTAGCACTTGGTACAAAGAGTCTTCAGCCTTGCTCTCCTTAGTGAATACTCAGCCACCCAGACAGGAGCAGCGTCTCTAGGAATGGGGTGTGGAGCAGGCTCTTGTCTCTAGATTCCCAGTCAGCTCAGGGGTTCTCCTCTGGTCCTATTCACCTGCCACTGTCCCATGGACAGCGCTGCTTTCACTTTTGCGTCCTCCTCAGTAGGTATTTCAAGATCTCCTCTCTGGCTCTTCCCACCCAAGCCAGGCCCACAGGTTTTATCTTCTGTTGGATTTAGACCTAACGTCAGCTTTTGCTTTTCATCTCTACAGAACACTTTAAAAATAATAAAAATGAAATACAGTTTTAAGACAGAAAGCAAATACGGGAGTTGGCCCTAGGACCCTGGAGGATACCAACATCCCATGGAAGCTCAGTTCTCTTACATAAAATGACAGAGTATTTGCATAAGCCCATGTACATCCTCCCATAGGCTATAAATCACCTCCCGGTTACTCATCATGCCTAGGATAAATGCTATGGAAACCGTTGTTATACCGCACTGTGGAGGGCATAATGGCAAGAGAACAGTCTGTGTGTGTTCAGGACAGAAGCAGCACTTGCAGCCTGCGTCTAGCTGGATCTAGGAAGGCTGAAGCTGACTCAGAGGGTTAACTGTAACAAAGATCTCATGATAACAGCTTCTCAGGCACTGGATAGAAAGGTAAATGATTAAATCCACCTTTGGACTAATGTCAGCTTTTTGAAATATAGGAAGAAAACATGTTTGAGTTTTTCTATAATATAAAATGAAGGTCTTAAAAATGTAAAGAGCTTTGAGGTAAAGATGGGTTAGAGATCTAAGGTTGTGGTGATGAGCGCTAAATTGCTGATCATGTTCCTAAGTTACGAGCTAGCTTTAATGTTTTTCAGTTCTTCACTTTATAGTTAGCATAAAGCTAGCCACACATACATACAGACACCAGTGGAAGAGTGTTTGTGAGATGATTTTTTGTCTTATAGTTGTACATAAAATGTCTTTTCCATTTTATGATTACAGACTATTATATTTACATAGTGCTTAGTTCTACCTATTAAGTTTTTCCTCATAAAATATTTATTCAGTTTAATAAAATAGATATTATTATCTTTATTTTATAGATAAGGAAAGTGAGGCTCAAAGAGCTCAAGCGGGTCCTGATAGTATACTGCACATAGGATTAGAGTTAGTTCTTAAACTTTTACCACATACGGTATATAGGATTACTGTCATGTCCCTACCTCTATCACCAAGATTTTTTTCCAGGTTTTAATTTGATGGCTTCAAATATCAGGAAAATAGAATAGCTGTTTCTCTTTCTAATTCTATATGACTTCCTCCTAAAATCATAATAAATACTAGTATGAACCTGTCCAAACATGGATAGAATATAGTCGCATAGCACAGTGTGGTATTAATTGGGCCAAGATTGTGTCCCTTAGAATTGGGTTCACATGTAAATATCCAAATCCCAAAACAATGGTAGCTTAATTAAGGTAGCTGTTTAGCTCTCTGTCTCACACAGTCTGAAAGTGAATGCCTAGGACAAGCAGGCTCTGCTCCCTTCTTCCCCAGGGACCCAGCTTCTTGCAGATCACTGTCCTATAACTCTTAAACTGTGGTCTCCCTCCTCATGGCCCAGTGAGGCAGCTGGTGCTATGGACATCATGCCTATGTCATAGGGGGCAGAATGGAGTAAAGAATGAGCAGATGGGGGCCAGGGAGATAGCTCAGGGGCACAAGTGCCTGCCTGGCAAGTGCAAGGTCCTGAGTTTCATTCCCGGTTCCGCAAAAAAAAAAAAAAAAAAAGGAATGAGCAGAGAGGCACACAGAATGAGCCAGCTCTCTTTGGTGGTGGGGGGATGGAGTTTCTGAAAGTTACATTTCACTTCTATCTGACCAGAATTAATGCACAAGGCAAACCACCACCAAGAAGAGATTAGGAAATATGCTCTTGGTTTTTTCTTTGTGATCATGTGCAGATACTGCATTATTATGATGGGATAAGGAAAAAGGGTATGCTAGTGTTACCAAGCTATGGGGTTCTGGGGCGTTGAGGACTCCTCTTATAAATTCTTTATCGGTTCTCCTTGCCCTAAACAAAGAGTAACCATACAGACAAAGTAACCATACAAACTAGCAAAGTTTTACATTTATTAAAGTTAGGAAGAAAATATGCTCTGCAGAGCAAGTGTAAGCCAACTAAAAGGAGGGAAAGAAGAATATCCTGTAGGGTGAGGGTGGATCACTGTGTGACAGACAGACAGACAGACAGACAGACAGACAGACAGACAGACAGACAGATAGACAGACAGAGACAGAGAGAGCAGTGGCCAAGAGAAAAATAACTGTAGAATATGGTGTCCCAACTCCTAAGTCTCACACCAGATCTGGACTGTCCTCCTGAAAACCTGCTTGAGTTCTCATGAAAAGATAGTGCTTTCCAATTGATTCAAGGTACAGAGCTTTAGAGACTGTTTTTCTGAGCACATTCTGGATTTCTGTGATTGCCAGGTCATGCCCACTTGTCCAGCCAGCTGGCCATTTCCCAATCTCCTGTCTTACTAATAGCTGTGTCATCAAGCCAGGTCACCATGATAGTAAAAGGAAAGTAGCATATCCCACAGGAGATAAAAGCAAAAGACCCCTTAAATTTCAGATTAGGTTCTTCCTATTTTAAAAAATACTGATTAAAAATGAGGGGAAAAAAAAGGCAACTAAAAACAAATCAACTTTAATGTTACAAAACTAAAGCACATTTTCTGATTTGTGAAAACATCTCTTCCAAGCACACCACTTAAAAAGGATGGATTGTTAGACTGGATATAAAAGCCAAACTTTTACTTAACGCCTAAAGAAATATACATTAGGTAAGTCAGGGCCAGCCAGATATAGCTCAGCAGACTAAAGTACCTGCATAGGCAAAGCACAGGGACTGGATTTCATCCTCAGCACCATATGCTGTGCCAGCCCCATCCCCAGGATGTGCTGAGATGGTGACTTGAGACTGGTCCTTGTGGCGCATGCCTATAATCCCAGCACTTGGGAGACTGAAAGCAGGAGGATCACTACAAGTCCAATCTGTGTAGTGAGACCCTGTAGATTCTGTACTAAATGTATTTTTAAAATAAGGTAAGACAGATAGCATATGTAAAAACATGGAAAACATTGGAGGGACTATATTCAAATCACACAAAGCAGACTTCAGATCCAGGAATATTGCTAGGGATGAAGATGGATATCATATAATGAATTTAACAAATTCGCTATGATTTACCACTTTATCAAAAAGACAAAAATATCTATGTATCTAATAAAAGAGATTCAAACCACATTAAGCAAAAACTGGGAGAAGTAAAAGGAGAAATGAACAAGTCTACAATTATGGTTATAGAATTCAGTGCTCCTCTCTCAGTAAGGGTAGAACAAGCAGTAGAAAGCCAATAGGACATGGAGCAACACAACCTACCAGCTTGACTTAGTTGACTTTTATAGAGCATGCTGGTTAACACCAGTAGGATATATACCCTTTTCACATGCATGTGAAGTATTCAGTATTATTCTATAAAATAAACTTCAACAATTAAAAAGGAATTTAAATCATACATTATAGTTTGTAATATAGCAATATTAGTTTGTCAATCAATAGATGGAAATATATGAGAAAAGTGTAAACTTTTGGAAATTAAACAGTGTACTCCTAAATAACAAACAAGTCAAAGAGACACACAGAAGATAAATTAGAAAAAATGTTTAATTGAATGAAAATTAAAATGCAGCACTAAAATGTGTGGGATGTAAAATCTGTAGTCAGCAGAGTTGAATTTTGTCATTCAAGTTTCCCACCAAAAACAGAGGTTTGGTGGAGTGGCACCCAAAATATACTAAAGACTTCACAGGTTATTATCATACGGTGATGTAGAGAGCTTTACCTGAAAAAACATGTTGATCTAGAAGATATAGTCTACTTCCAGACATATTACTGAAACAGTATTGCTTCAAATATCCTATTGCTTTAAATGTCCTTGCAAGCCAAGCAATCCAACATGACTAGGTTTGGGAAGTATCCCTCTCTTCTATGAGAATAATATCCTTCTTTTTTTTTTCGGGACTGGGGTTTGAACTCATGACCTTGCACTTGCCAGGCAGGCATTTGTGCCCCCATGGAGCTATCTCCCCAGCCCCTGATGACATCCTTCTTAAGAAAGAAAGAGAGAAAGAAAGAAAGAAAGAAAGAAAGAAAGAAAGAAAGAAAGAAAGAGAGAGAACTGATATCCATCTTGAGCTACAAAAATTCGAACCAGTGATATCAACTGCAATGATTAAATTTTATTCTGGTAAATATAATTTTCCTAAGTCATTTTAGTCTGCCCTGCATGTGGTGGGCCCTAGCCCTCTGGCCCCCTAAGTCATTTTAGTTTTTCCCTCAAAGAGGTGTTTACTCATGCATAGTAATATCAAAACTACTACATTCCTTAGATCTACCAGATATTGGATTCTGTTGCCATGGAAAATACATTACCAGCCATGATTCCATATACTGTTTATCTGAGATAATGATCTATTCTAGGTAGTAGTGACATGTTTTTGAAATTTGTAAAAAAAAAAAAACCTGTTATGTCTATATGTGTAGTATATCGCTTCTCGGCCTTTTGGCTAAGATCAAGTGTATATGTGTAGCACATTCTAGTTATTTTATGTGGCAATTTTTTATGACTAAAGATAGGTTTGCTTTCTTATATATGCTAATGTTAGTACTTGGAAGCCTAGTTAGCTTTTTTGAAGCCAGGTTTCAGACTGGAGGGTAGCTCAGTGGTAGAGTACATACTTAACATGCATGAGGTCCTGGGTTCAGTCCCAGCACACAAAATGCCTTTGGGTTTAACCCTTAATGGATTTGCCTGACTTGAGTGGCTTAGATACCAAGGGCTGCTGCTAAATTAACCTGGGAACAAGCAGCTTTTCAAAATAGAGAGCCAGCTGCCTCTGTGAATTTGGGATTTCATAAATCTAACATAAAAATAGCAATATATGATTTAAAAAACCTTTGCATATATATTATTTCATCAGCTGGTGACAACCATGAATGATAGGGAAGTTAGATAACACCTCCATTATTCAAACAATAGATAGATTGTGGCTATAGTGACTTGAAGCAAATCCAAAATCACATACATACGAAAAGTACCAGAGCTGGTTCCTTATCTTTATCCCTGTGACCAGGCTAGGCTACCTTCTTGTTATAAAGTCTAAACAGTGTTGGAGGAAGTTAATAAATATCAAAGAAAAAGTACAACAGATTCAAATTTAACCTGAAATATTCTGAAGAGCATTTTGCTAAATATATGATGTGAATTGTAGTCTACACAAGTTACAAAAGCATACTCACCTTCCACTTATAGGTGCCCACGCACCATGGAGTCATTCTTATTTTGATGTGTATTTTGAGTCCATTGCTCAGAAGTTAGCATGAGGAACACAGACCATTCACTGCTCTATCCAAGTTTATAAACTTGGCTGACACCAGAGTAGGCACTCTTTCCTGTGGAGGAAAGAGAAGAAGACTGTGACACAGGCTGTAGTGTCTGGGAACACTTGTGTGTGAGAAAGACAGACGCATGAGCAGGTACAGTCATCCCTCCATATCCACAGGTTCACTGCCCACATTCAACTGCCCAGGATCAAAAGTACGTGGGAAAAGATTTCATCTGTATTGAAAATGTAGACATTTGTCTTATCATGAATCTGCAAATAATACAGCATGTCAATTATTTCCACAGCATTTATACTGTATTAGATAAGAAGAGTCATAGGTTCTATGCAAATTCTACACATTTTATGCAAAGGGTTTGAACATTCTTAGATTTTTATATTCTTGGATAATCTGGAACAATTCCCCGACTAATCCCATTGAATAACTATAATCAGTGTGGAGGTGTGACAGGATCCAAGAATTCAGAGTGTAGTTTCTTTTTTAAAAAGAGAACACAAATTAGAATTAAAACAAATTACGGGCCAGCAAGATGGCTCAGCAGTCTAAAGTGCCTGCTTAGGCAAGTGTAGGCAACCACAAGGACTGCGGTTCGATCCCCAGCACCACATACTGCACCAGCCCCACCTCCAGGGCAGGCTGAGCCAGCCATAATAAAATTTTTTTAAAAAATTACAAGTGATATTGATTTTTTTTTTTTTTGGTCTTTTTGAGACAAGGTCTCATTATGCAGTTCAGACTGGCCTTGAGCTCACTTTTGTAGCCCAGGCTAGTCTCGAACTTGCACTGATCCTCCTGCCTCAGCCTCCCAAGTGCTGGGATTACAGGTGTGCGCCACCAGGCCTGGCCCAAGTGATATAGATTTAATTCATTCAGAGATCCAAAAAATTCTTTAACAGTAAAATAGCTTAGCCTAAAGGAAGTGTAGGAATCCACGACAAATGACTGCTCTATGTACTTTATCTTTTACAAAGACAGCATTAATAATACCACTGATGTAATGTCTTAGTTACTTTCTTGTTACTAAGATGTAATACCTAATACCTACAACTTAAAGGAGAAAGGTTTATTTTGGCTCACAATTCACAGAGATTTTAGAGCCATAGTTGATTGGGTTCTAAGGCAGGGGGCATGGCATAGAGGCATTGCAAAGAAAAAACAGTCCATGGCAGGGTAGTGGATAGCAAAGATCAAGGAAGGAGGAAGGACACAGCCATCCAAGCCACACACACGGTCACCCACCTCTTCCTACAGGCTTCACCTCGTGACATTACATACCGCTCTAAACTCATCAGTAGATTAATCCAACAGTAGATATCACATACCTGTGCTCCAGGAACCTCCCGAAAGCTCCACCTATGAGTACATGAAGCTTTGGGAGACATTATAAACCATAACAACCTCTCTCTGGGCAAATGGTGAAGATAGTTATATTTTCTATATGGCCCTCCCTAAGTAAGAGCAGTAGGGCAAATGAGTATGTGTTTATGAAACTCTTTAAATTGCTTTTATAAAAGGTAGAGCCAGTATTTGGGATATTAGACTCAAATGATTTTCTCTTGGAAGATTTTTAAAAGTAGACTTCTTTGTTATAGCGAATGCCATTATGTAATTCTCTTTCACTCAAAGAACCATAGACCCCATCAGGGCAATATTCAGATGTTTAAGAGCATTATCCATCTATTTAACTTGTCAATTTTTATGAACAAAACAATGTATGAATTGCAACTGATGCCAATACAATATTCAGCTCTCTCTCTCTCTCTCTCTTTCTCTCTCTCTCTCTCTCAACAGGGTCTTGCTATGCAGTTCAGGCAGGCCTTGAGCTCACTTGTACAACCCAGGCTGGTCATGAACTTGCCTCCTGCCTTAGCCTCCCAAGTACCAGGATTACAGGCATGCACCACCATGCCCAGCCAGGTCACTCTCTTTGATTGAAAAAGGTGCAGTATTTTAGCCAGGCACCTAGACTTTGAGAAGTTCGTTCTATTGATGAAAATAATAAGTAGATAAGTTGTGCTTTGCCAGTAAGCATGCCAGGATTTCTCAGGTTCTATAGTGATACATCTGATCAAGAACCTCTAGCTCCTGAGACTAAGGGAATAAAAATTCAGTGGTAGATTGCTTGCCTAGGCATAGCCCCTGGGATCAGTCCCTGGTGCCAAGGCTAAGGTGGGGGCAGAGGAATTTCACAGCTTCACACAGCAGTTTCTTTTTTAAAAGTTCTGCTGAAGGATATAGCCAGAATGATAGTCCCAGATGCAGCATCATCCTGAGAGACCAGGTGAGGAGCTAAATGTGGATGTTACCTTGCCAGACTCACTGAGGTCCTGCTTTCCAAAATTGCTTTGTGAGTACACCAAGAATGGATCTGGCTTTCTTGAAAACACACTTTTAACTAAACTGACTGGAGCTTGGTGTAGAAAAGCAAAAGCCAGCTTATTAATATGCAATGAAAAAAAAATCTCCTTATAGGCAGGTGTGTCCAGAAAGCCAAAATAGTTACCAGAGGCTTCCCAGTGAGCCAAGATCAATGATATGCCAGAAATTCTAATGGTACCTCCCTGAGATGTCTTTGTACATCTATCTGCAAAAACCTTTTTTCTATAGGCCCTTAGTTCATAAGCAGGAATCCCAGTGAGAAGAGATAGAAGCTTTTCAGAATCACCTTGAAGCTTTTAGCTGTTCTCCATGGTGGTCTGACTTTCACTTTCAGCCATCATACAGTAATTGTGGCTGGGCATAAGGCCCCGTGGTACACAGCGATAAGACAGGCACAGTACAGGAGGTAACTTTCCAAGCATTGGATGGTAGATGCCACAGACCTGTTATCTCTAAGAAAAGAAACACACTGAGTCACCCAGCTTTCTGTCTGGATCTGTTTTCCATACCTGGGTAACAGAGGGTGCTCCTGGCAGTGGCCACCATGGCACTAAACTGAAGTGAGGAGGTATGGTGGTAGAAGGGACTAGAAGACGTGGGGCAAGCACTGGAGAACAGGAAGCCAAGGAAAGGAGGGCCCAGAAATTTGCCCTGGTTTCCCAATGTTCTTAGAAAAGTAAGCTGAAGTTATGCCAAAACACCTGAAGAGGGTGCTGCTACCACTAAGTACAGTACAAGAAGTTGTGCAGTTCCCAGAGACACTGGGGCCAGATCTCACTGAGCACTCAGAGCAATCCATCCAGTTGATCCAGGCCTCAGGAAGGCAAGTCCATTGGAGGAAGGACCCAAAATAAGAAGTCTCTGGACTAAAGATAGACAGGAATATATTTGCTTAACAACAAATAAAAAACGAGTCTGACAAACTGAGCTCAGGAATTTGTTTCCCAAAATAAGACTCAGCATCTAGGAAGGGAACACAGCTCATGTGAGCCGTTTGCAGTGTGTCATCCACAGTAATGGGAACAGGAGCGCAGCAATGAAATGTAGGTGGACAGAGACCAGGATCAAGAAAAAAGACAGGAAAGAGAAATCAGTACTTCAGTGATCTAGGTGTTGGAATTAGCAGAAATTATAAAAGTTCGGCTAGGAATATGGCTCAAACACTCCAAAGTCAGGAGTCCAAACCCTCACACCATTTTAAAAAGCTGACTTAGACTGAATGAATTGCTTGTCATTAGGTAGAAAAATAGAAAGCAAACCCATCCATAAGATATGAAGTGTTTTAAGAGTTTTAGTAGTGCTCTTCTTAAGAAGGTTTTGAGTGCTTGTTTTGCATAAGTATATTCTAGGTGTTCTGTTCACCCTTTCCATGGAGTCTCTGGTAGGCTCATCTTCCCTGTGGCTTTAACTTCGGCCTCTAAGCCAGTTCCTCCAAAGCCTGACTCCTCCTGTCTCTGGACCTCACCTCCTGGGAGTCACAGGCTGCACAGGTCTTTGTGGCTAGAGTAGTTACAAGTCCGCCCACTGCAGCCTGGCCACCTCAATGCAGAAAACAATTTTGTTTCTCCTCTTAGACACCTAAGTTCAAGTGCAAATTAAACAAAAAATTAAATAAAATGAGACACCCGCCACCCCCAACACAGTGGAACAAATTTAAAACAAAGATTTTCTTTGTGCAGTAGTCCAAGGATGACAGATCCAGGGTTGGCTGTGTACCCCTATCCTGCAAGAATGTTATCTGGGGCTGACTCTGCCAGCCCAGGGCTGTTGTCCTGTGTGTAGGATTGAGAGTGATACACACAGAGAGCATATTTCAACTTAGGGGAAAGGGAAAGAAAGCAAAGGGCTGGAAATATTCTATTGGATTCTGACCCACTTGATTCCCAGCACACACACACACACACACACACACACACACACACACACACAGTCTGGAAGTTGCCTATGTTATTGCTTTGCATCCCTTTGGCCCAAACAGAGTCACATGGCCTTATGTTGCTACAGAGGGAGAGGACTGTTTCTAAAAGAAAGAAAAGGGGACAGCTGAGAGGTTCAATCATAGTTGTTTAGCACTACTGACACACAACAATCCACAGAGCAACCTTATAGATTCAACTTTTTCTTCATCATCCTTTATATCCAATGATACAGAGGTCTGATACTATAATTTGGAAGTTCATTTTAATTGTATTTTCTCCCCTTTTCTGGATTAATCTCTGTCTTAGTCACTTTTCCCTCTCTGAGGCATAATGCCCAACACCACAACTCGAAGGAGGAGAGAGATTATGGCTCATGGTATTTAAAGAATTCAGTCCAGAGTCAGCTTAGTGCAACACAGGAAGGGCATGGCAGAAGGGTCTGGGGGAGGAAAACTGCTCCTGTCATGGTGAGCAGGAAGCAGAGAGCAAAGGCAGGAGTCAAGGGAGGAGATACACTTTCCAGATCATGTCTCCAGTGTCCCACATTGTTGAACCCAACCCTACCTCCTAACAGAATTCATTTCCGAACTCATCCATGAATTGACCCTCCCCAGGACCCTTACCTCTTCACTTCATTCTCCCCACTGTAGTTGGTGAGGGCCTTTGAATTACAACTCTGGCTTCAGCTCCCCAGTTGCAGCCTTTCAATAATTGGAAACTGATACCTCCAGCAGAACTAGTGGTTATCTCTCGCTAGAGGAGTGAGAAGAGGATTACTTTTACTGTATTCCTTTTCATAGCACTAGAACTTTACTTTTTTACTCATAAAAAATAAAAATTGAACACTGAGAAGATCCTTCAGAGCTTTGTGTCATTTGTGCATTGTAGAATTCAAGCTTTCAGCAAAGCATATTGGGCCTTCCAGCTACTCTCCCAGGTTAAATTCCATGTTGTAGTCAGTCTGTCATGGCTGTGGCAAAATAACTGAGTTAAATCAACTTAAAGAAGAAGGTGTATTTTCACTATGATTTTCGAGGTTTTAGTTCATGGTGTCTTGGGCTTGTTGTAAGGTCATATACAACAGAGGCAGCCTGTGTGCAAGGAAATCTGTCCCTTTCAAGCCACCCAGAAACAGAGAGAAAGGGACTGGGTCCCCATATCTCTCTCAAGGATACATCCCCAGTGGCCCAACTTCATTATGCTAAGCTCCAGTTCCTAGAGTTCTACCCTCTCCCAGTAGCCTCCTGGGGTGGTGACCAAACCTTCAATACATGGGCCTGTGGGGGCTATTTGGGGTCCACACTATAGCTCTGCTGCTACTGCCTATCCACAGCCCCAGTGGAAAGTCTGCCACCTTCAGACTCCTTCACTTGCTATCTCCCTGTCATCCCTCAGCCTAAGTCCCTGGAAAACTCAAGGCTGTTGTCTCCTTCCTCATTCAACCAATGACAGACTAAGAAAAAAAAAAAAAAGAAGGAGATTTATTCATGTGTGCAGTAGACATATCACATAGGAGAAAAGTAACTCAAAGCAGTGGCTTAGAGCCTGGTTTATATATGTCTTCAACAAAGAACAACAACTTTTAAAGAAATACCAAGGCAAAAGAAATCAGTCCAACTGCAGGAAAAGTGTGGAAAGGAAAATATATGACAGATGAACTAATAGGCAGAGTTTGCTCCAAATTCCACTCTTCTGGCACTTTCTCTGACTGACAAAGATTGCAAAGGAAAATTTACATCCTCTCTATTAAAAGGGGGGATGGTAGGGCAGAAAGACCTTGCTCTAAGCATATAGGAGAGGAAGAAAGCTCTCTCCTGTCTTTATTGTCTTTAGCTCAACAACTTTTCATATTTTAGATAGAAATATTTTAGTTGCCTTCATAATCAAAGCTACCATTTATTGGGTGTCTGTGGAATGTCATGGTGTCAACACATGGTTTCTCGTCCTCACAGTAATCCTGCAGATTAGTCCTAATTCTATTTGACAGATGAGAATGTTGGGGATGAGAAAAACAAATGACTTCACCACAGTGAAACATTGCTATATTGAGGATTATTGATTTGCAAAATTAGGCCTGAATTTATGTTTTGTACCATTTTAGTTGGTGTCTCCATTCTCAGATCAATGGTCCCCAAGAAACCAGGTCTAAGTACTGACCTCCATAGCCAAATGAAAAATGATGAAATAGGAGAGAAACATATTCAGTGTAGCCACACTGGGAAAGCCCAGGGAAAGCAAGCATACTTACCCTGTCTTTGAGAAGCTAACAAGAGTTTTGAGGATCCATAGGGAAAGAATGCAGGCAGAGGCAAGAAGCATGCGTGGCCAGTCTCAACCCACCTGTGCTCTGGCTGATGGTTACCTCATCACTGTTTTAAGTGAAAATCCCTGGCTCTGGGGCTCCCAACAGACCAGACTTAGCTATATACCCCGCCATAGCAATCAGGGAAAATGGCCATGGAGAAGTAGAAAAGAGGCTTTTATCAGAATGGCCACGCATGCACAGGTGGAGGAAGAGGATGCTGATCTGTCTTTCAGGAGTTGAAAGATACATTGGGCTTTTACAGAAAGGAGCAAAGACAAGGGTTGGGAGTATCTGTGGCTGGGAAGTTGGCCTAGCTGGCAGGGCAGGAAATCCTGGTCAAGCTTTATTTCAGGACTGGTTCTTCAAGGTTTCTCTGGTGAAGTTCTCATGGCCTGAGGGGGCAATCTGGCTCCCACGAGGTGATTGCTTTCATTAGGGAAGCTGCCTCAGTTCAGTCATAAGGTAGTCTGTCCCTAAGGCTCTGGAATCCAAGGTGACTACAGGTTGAGGGTACTGACTGGAGACTTCCAACAGTGCTCCAGAGGATCTGGAACAGGATGGTGTAACAACTGGCAAGTGGGTGTCCCTGAAAATACCTTAGCTACCTTATCTTGCTATCCTTAGTCTGAAGGGGGTATTTGAGGCAGATATGAGGCTCATTGACTTGGTGCATTTCCCATTTTTAGACAGACACTTTAAAAGAGTGATCAGGGATTTGCAGTCTTTGGATGATAAAGGAAACAGGTATAAAATGAAGGCAGAGATGCCAAGCTCCATGCACTTTTGGAGCTACTCACTGGGCAGCCATGGGTTTGGCCTCTAGGTCCCCTTATGATTTATCAGGGTCAGCCAGGAGAGGCCTTGTCAGACATAAGAAATGTGCCACTGCCTGGGGATCACTTTGGTTTCCTTTGTGGGTTGTTTATCTATCAGATCTATGGTCTGAAATCCAAGGTGGCTGAAGGACAGAATGACTCAAAGAAAGATCAAGTCCGGAAAGCAAGATAGTGCTAGGACAGTGGCTGCATCCTCCTTCAGGTTCCACGGTGGTGGCTGAGATGTCTTGACACCATTCTGATGGTCTGGAAGAGCATCTGTAAAGGTTGGCAGCCAACAATCTGTTGGTCTGTTGATTATGCTGTCACTGTAAATCTTGAAAGTGCCTTCATTTCTCTTATCATGGTGTCCTCACCCTTGAAGAGGGAGGATTATCAGTTTTAGAGTAACATTCCTTAAATTATTAACATGCCTACATAAAGCCTAAGCAGAAACCTAGCCCAAAGTGGAAGGTAGTAAAGGAGGTCATTCTAAAATGAAAGCAGAAATGGCACGTTTTTATCCTGCTCTTAATGACTCTTTTCCTATCAGTAAGTAAGAGTGAAAAGTCAGTGCTTTTTAGCAGCTGGGGAACTCGGGATGTGGTTGGAATGATCAAAACCTAGAGGCCTGGCTAAGGCACTTTGGAGCTGAATCTTAGACCACCAACAAGGAGGTACTGGTGTGCTGTGTGCCTGTCTCTGAGCTTGGAGGCAGGGGTTCTGGTGAGGAGCTGTGCAAAGGATTTCCAGGTGGCCACAACTATAGGTGCAAAGGGTCTGACTCTGATAGGTGTCTTCTGCAGTGCTCCTCACACTTCAGACTGGAATTATTTCGAGGGCTTATGAAAGTGCTGCTGGCCAGACAGCACCCTTAGAGTTTCTGATCTAGTGAGGGACAAGAATTTATATTTGAACAAGTTTTCTAGTGCTGCTGATGCAGGTAGTTCAGAGATCCCATTTAGAGAACCATGAGTTTGAAGGTATTCACAGAACCACAAAGAGACAAGGCCAGCTGGAGCTGAGTGAATAAAGGGAGGGTTCAGGGGGGCAAGGTGGGGAGGCATCAGAGTCCAGGTGGGGCAGGACCAGGTGAGTAGTGTGATGGCTCAGCCGTGGCCATGATTCTCATGCACGGTCAAGTTTGACAGCCACTAATGAGGGACAGAATGAAGGAGAACAGTAGGCGTGGACTTGAAATTTGCATAGACTTGGGTGGAATTAGTTTTGTTGCTCAGCTTCCTTTTTTGAAAGATAGAAATACAAAGTTCACATCATTTCTACCTTGTAGAGTTTTTGTGAAGTTCAACAGTAAAGTACACAGCATGCAGTGAACACCAGTAGCAGTAGTAATTAGTAGTCATTAGCCATAGTGTTATTGAGTGAGCGCCTCGGAGGCCAGCCTGATGCTGAGTGTGAGTTAGCCTGCATAAACCTCACACTAGCCTAGCCTGGAAGGCTCATTCCAATACAAGTCCCATTTTACAGATAAGGAAACTGAGGCTTAGAGGGACCACTCCCCTGCTCAGGAGCATTGACTTGTAAGCAGTGAGCTGAAGCCTGTGCTCTTATCACTGTGCCTGGCCAAGCAACCCAGTGTGAGAAATGCCAGCTGAAGGTGACCCTGCTAATGTGTTCACCCCTGGCAGTCATGTTCATGCAGGCTACTCTGAAACTTTGTATGCTATTATTGTGGCCCTCTTCAGGATTGTGTGTCTGGCTTTATGTCTTAACCCTAAAAGGGGTCAGTATGATTCATCATCTGCCCTTGATTTTTGGTCTTCTTTAGCTTGCTATTATTCCTGGCCTTGCATTCTGAAGCCTTTTTTATTGACACCATCAGGGAGCTCAGTGAAGGGCAGCTTTGAATGAGACCAGCAGAAAGCCAGAGGCTTCAGGAGCATGGATCCATTTAACCCTAGTTTCTACTCATGTTCCAATGAAAGGTCCTTTCTTAAGTGTCCACTCTGTCTTGCTGACTGCGAGTTAGAACAGTGCATGTTAGCAGGCAGCTAGGACTCCTAGAGAAACTGCCACAAGGATGCGAGGTTTGTAAGAAAACTGTGAAAAGCTGTTCTATAGTAGATGCATCCCAGCAAGACATAGTTACAATATAGTGAGATCCACCCCTGCAGCAGGTGGATGAGGAGCCTTCAGCCAGAATGGTCAACCTTCTGAAGTTGGGAACACTCTAAGTAGCCTATAAGGATGTGGCTCTTTGACAGTGTTACTCTAGACATGCCTGCTGACTGAGAGGAGGAGACTTTGTCTGTTTCCTCAGATGAACAGGGACATGTGACTCTTTAGGCAGTGCTCTCCTGTTTTATTTCAGGTCAGCATGTACTTATGGAAAAGTTCCATGAACCTGACATTGTGCTAAGTGATGGGGCAGGAAGAGGAAGCCAACCCAGCCAAAGTCTAGCCAGGGTGTCGAGTGGACACTTCTATTACTCACTATTATTAGTGGTAGGCAAACTCTTAGTAACCTGCACTGTTAACTTATAAACATACACATCCTTAAGCAATGGTTATTTGCCATAACATCTTGCTTCTTCTATGTCTGTGCCTAAAACTTAGTGGAAACAATTCCAGGAGGTCTGCTTTGTTCTTTGGGATTCAACTGATGTGTTCAGAAGTAGCAGGGAGGAGAGGGTTAGCTCAGTTCATGGCAAAAGTCATGCTTTAATGTTCAGTATAAAACACAGATCCTTCATTCCGTGCAAAATTTAAGGAGTAAACCCATAAACAACAAAAACAATCATAGGACTTGGCAAACCAGAGAGGTAGCTCTTCAGCCCTGGGAAAACAGGCTGTCCAGGCTTTGGTGCTTATTGTATGCACGGTCTGGAAATGGAAGTGAAAAAACTGTAAGCTTGTCATCATCAAAAGTATTCAGATTCATTATCCAGCAGCCACTCGGTCTCCCTACACACCTAGAGGGAGGTAAAGGGAATGGGAGCCCCCAGGACCATGGATAGAAGCTTAGCAATCTGCTGTGGGTGAGACCCCTGAAAACAGAGAAGTTTACTCAGCAACTAGATCTTAGGAGTTCCGTTTTTAGAGCTCAGCAGTGTAAAAGTACAAGGTGCAGAGGCATCAGCCCCATCTACATACTTTTCAATAATTCATTAGAAGTCCTTTCCAAAAGAGAGTCCCAATGTGGAGATGATGAAACCTGAACACCTCATGTAACTCATATGGACTTTAGATAAAATTACAAGAATCATCTTTCGATGCCACTTTACACAGAAAAAAGAAAACATTAAAAGTGGTAAATAATCAGGCGCCAACAACCGCATGGAGTCATTATCTGCCCTTTCCGAAGCAATGGCCTTGGAATGGCCCCAGGTTCTGTGTGTGGTGGTGCCCTGAGGTGCCTTAAAAGCTCTAGAAGCCTGAAATAACCAGAAAGACAGGAAAAAGCAGGCTCCACTGAAACCATTCCGGAAAGCCATTTCCTGTCATGGACAGTGATGTGATTAGCCTCTTATTTGGAATGCCATTATTTTTCTTTTCAAAACTTAGGACCACTTTGTTAAGTCCATTTCTTCTTTCTTCCTTTGCCGTATAAATTACTCTTGTAATTCTCTCCTCTCAGACCAAGAAAGTAGCTTAGGCATTGCAGTTATATTCTTGTAGGAGGTCAGTATTATCCATTTTCTTTATCTCAAAGAAACATAAAATGCTCAGACATAAAAAATTACCTCTTGCTTTACACATGCATAATAGTCTCTGCGTTAAAATTTGCTCTTTTTTAGCTTTCAGCAAAATGTTACATCTTTCGAAAACTGTATTTAGCAGAACTTAAGTCCTGTACCGAGTTTCCTAGAAGTAGATCCTAAAGTGAGGAGTCCTGAGACCTCAGGCTTTTGTTCCAAATATTTAGGAAGGTCAAAGTTGGCTTTTAGAGGTTAGAATTCAAATCAGAAAACACATGCAGTTGTCAGACACCCCTCCTAATTTACAGTAAAACTATAACATAGCAATATAACATAGCAAGACTCTCATTTTATCTTAAAGAAGTTTATGTCATGCAAACTTCCAAAAAACCACAGGGCCAGGGACTTAATTCAATGACACAGCACCTGCTTTGCAAGCATGAGGTTGTGAGTTTGATTCCCAGTACCAAATTTCTCCTGGTTAGGAAAAATACAAAATGTTTTCATCTAGTAACAGAACATCTTCTGACATCCAGTAGTATGCAGAGGTTGCTGCTCCAGGGCTCTGCTGTGAACACCCCACATGTGAGAATGAAGTGAGGTTTACTCATTCAATTTCAAATTGGTTATTGAAGTATTAAAAAAAAAGACTGTTAACAGTTATGAAGTAGGAATAAATCATTTACAAACATTTAATGATGATACACTTCATTTGTAAACATTTGTTCTTTTATTTTCTAATTTGAACTAATGTAATTTATACTCTTCTTTAGTGAGATATAACTCTTAGACTTCTAAATGCCTTAAGACCAAAGATACTGGTTTTTATTCAAATTGTCTTTTGTAACAGATTACAATAAAGTTGGACCAACTTACAGAAAAAAGAAACATAAAATGGCACAAAGTGCTTATGACTATAAAAAGTACTTTTAAACTGGACACAGAACCCTTGGATCTAAGCTGGTATGACCGAGATGAGGTCCTTTACCTAAGTCTCCATTTCCTCTACTATAAATTCAGAGTCTGTATGCTTCAGGTCACTGTATAATTTGCTGTGAAGGTTAATCAAATAAATGTTGTATCTTAAAGAACTTTTATATTTTATCCCAGGGATCAAGACATACACTCTAACACTGAGCCACACTTCAGCCCCTTAAAGAGCCTTTTAAACTAGTACAACACATATGAATGCCAAGCACTGATATTTCCACTAACCTCTCAGGCCCCTGGGGCAGCAGAAGTGCTTCTACAGAAATAAGTTTTTCCAATAATTGAAGCTGATCTCATTAGGGGTATATTTTAGGGAGGTCATAATTTTAACAGATGGTAAATCTTCCCAGTCTTCTTTAACAGCAAGAAGTGCACAAAATGTAGTCCTTCTGGGTGACCCTGGCCATCATCAAGACATCCTAGAAAGCTGGGGCAGGGGATGGGCTGAATAACCCAGGTACCTAACCCTCTCCTTTTGGGAATGAGCTATTGAGACTCAGAGTATCTGAGAGACTTACAGCAGCTGGTTCCTCCTGGACCAGGTGCCCAGCGCAGAGTCTTTCCTTTCTGGCTTCCATCTTTGCCTCCTTTCCTCTCTTCTGACCACTTTCCCCAGGTTCAGTGCACCATGGAGTATTTGTTCATCATGTATTACTAGGGATGTGACTCAGGGCCTTGCACATACTAGGGAGGAGCTCCATCACTGAACTACAGGGCTCCCTCGCTTATCCCAGAGGTTACACTCCAGACACCCCACAATAAGTGAAAATCAACAAAGCGCATGCAACATTATATTTATTCTATAAATATATATGTGTGTATATATATTTTAAGGCTTTATAAATCTTTCTTATACTCTTATAAACCTTTCCCTCACTTTTAGAAATGCTTCTAATGTTCTTAATCATTTTCTAAACTCATAAACCTATGTAATTTTAACAACATATGTATACTGTAT
>PVKN010007400.1:0-26727 GCA_004027915.1 Capromys pilorides | reverse complement strand
TTTTTTCCATCTCCTGCCACTCTTTATCCACCTACCTTTTGACATTCTAGTCATACGAGTTTTCTCCATGCCACCTGGGCACTATGGAGCCTTGGGTGTTTCTTGTCCTTCAAAACTCAGCTGAATTCTTGGATCCTCAAGGAAACCATTGCCTTTGTAAAACATGTTCAGTTCCTGTGTTCTAGTTCCACTGCCCCTTGCATCTTCCCTCCTGACATCAACGTGGAATGATCTGACCCTCCAGAAGCTTGTGTCTTCCTTCATTCGTAGCCTGCAAACTCATTGAGGACACATGCCCATGGACATCCCTGAATCTCCAGCTATTAGCAGAAGGTATCTCTTGAACACCAGAAGTTCCTAGAGACATTCATTTTCAACTACAGAAGCACAATTCATCCTGCTTGTAACACATATTTTGCCACATAATTTTTCTCATCCTGTCATGAAATTCATAGAGTACAGAATGCAAACGTGATCACACTTCAAAATAAATCAGTTGCAGTATTGTGAGACCAGGGAAGATGAAGAAGGAAGTCACTGATGGAGAAGTGACATGGGTCTAATCTGTAGTTGTTTGAGCCACGCCCTCTTGAAGTCCTTCAGGAGGAGTCAGATACCTGCACCTACAGAATAAAAGTCCAGTAACAATGCCTGCACCAGGCTCGGTGTCATGATGTCACCTTCCATCCTGTAAGATTTTTAACAATAGTAAACAACTTTCAGTAAGACTTTTTTTGTCTTTTTGAGACAAGGTCTTGCTGTGCAGTTCAGGCTGGGCTTGAGCTCACTTTTGAGCCCAGGCCAGTCTCAAACTCGCACAGATCCTTTTGCCTCAGCCTCCCAAGTGCTGGAATTACAGGCATGTGCCACCATGCCCAGCAAGAGTTATTTTTAAAATGATACACTATTCATGTTTTTCATAGACATCACAGTCCTGAAAACTTCAGTGTGTATTAAAAACCTTGAAAATAAAAACAAGATATATATATATATATATATATATATATATATATATATATAATTCAATTTGATGTTAAACAATTGTAAACAGATTTTCCTCATACAGATAGGAGATGATTGAAAACGACAATGAATATTTAAATAAAAAATATTACAGTAATAGGCACATTGCTAAGAAATATGGGATATGCGTGTTCAAAGTGAAAGGATGAATTTTGCATATTTTGAGGGGAATTAATAGCAATGTGTCTTTTGCTGCATTCTTTTTAACTTTTATATTCACATTTCTGGTTTCAACCTTCTCTGGCAATTTATGTCAAATAAAAACACAATTGTGTGTCCTCAGCCACCTTAGTCATAAGATCTGGGGCTGGGTGATTTCTGCTTCTCTTCAGAAGTCAGGCTGAGCGTGAGGAGCAGGCCCTCTGAATCCACTCAGAGCATCAGGGCAGCCACAGCACAGCCTTATAAAGACACTCAGGAAAGAGGACCTCCAGATCTGCTTTGGAAAGTGGCAAGAACATGGCAGAAGGATGTTGGAAGCAAGTCTAGTATTTTGAGAGGAATTGTTGGTGGTGCGTCTTTTACTGTAATAAATCTTTTTGAATTTAAGCACACACTGAATTATTTTATCATGCCTCATAGGGTGGTGACTGGAAAATTAGAAAGTAGTGAGGAACACGGGCGGTTTTCACTAGGCAGAGGCAACACACAAATCTCGAAGTGTAGCATCCTTTATCCTCACCTAAAGAATGTCTCCGTTACACTCTTAAGTCACCATAACAATAAAAATGTCCTCACACTTTGCCAGAATATCACCCAACAACAAGACTTCTTTGACTGAAAACTATTGACATGAAGCATGATTTTGTATCAACAAAGCAGTATACTTTTATCTTGAATGCAGTGGAAGACTTTTTAAAAAAAATCGTGCAAGTGAACAGGAATTTCGGTGCATTTAGCTGGTGCTCTACAGCTGTGTCACACCCCAGCTCTACACGGCTGGTTTCCACCATGCTGGTGTAAGGAGTCAATGTCTTTTCCGAGGCTGGAGCAGGTGAGGCTGGCACTGCAGAGGTGGGCAGCTGCCTTCTTCCACCAGGTGTGCAATAAGGAGATGTGTTTGTGTTTTCCTCTTCCATGAAGGTGAGTTGAGCCATTCTTGGCACTAGGACCACGTCTAGGAGGGAAATGTGAAGTGGAACCCAGCAGTGCACCCACCAGGCAGTCACCCTGGGGAGGGACACGGTGTTGGGAGAGGAGCAGAAGAATTCAGCAGCCTGGCAGCGAGCAGAGCTCATAACAAACGATTTTCCCTTAAAAAAAACAGCTTTACAGTGTTGGGCTTTTATTAAAAATCTTAGTTTTTCCTCCCAAGAGCATCATTCTGATGGAGAAAAAAGCAGAAACAAAGCGAAGTGGGTGACATCTAAGAGCGCGACTTTGGAGCCATGATGTATGTATCCTGCACAGTCAACACGGTCACTTCAGGAAGCTGCAGGAGTGGGGCAAGCAGCCTGCGACTGTGGAAGCCACTCTGATGCTTCTCAGCTCTGCAGATGTAGATTCAGAGACAATCACAATGGTGTCGAAAGGGAAACAGATTGCTGGATTCAGCCGGAAGGTGGACAGGTGGTGAACATTTCTGTGAAAAAAAATAATCCCACCCAAGCTTTTCCACTTAGGGGCCTGAGGTGACCTCCAGCTGGGGGAGGCTGCTTGCAGATATAGGACCGAGGCACAGGGTGGCTGTGTCATAGCCCAGGTGGGTGCAGCTCTAACCCCAAGGGCCACTGTTCGCTTCTTGGGTCATGAGTTTTCAACAAAGATGAGGAGCCACACACGCCCTGTGTGAACTGAGTTGCGAGTATAAATGAGGTACAGAGGATCATGCTCTCAGATACTCCTGGGGCAGACGTCCGTGCCTAACTAGGTACTCACAGGCCAAGGCCCACAGTTCCAGGTCCCGAAACACAAGAGCATCATCAGAAGCTGTTGCTGATGAGCAATTGGAAGCAGAGATGGGGGAAGTCTTCCTGGGAAGGCCGGCGAGGGTCACCTTCAAATTGGCTGGGGTCAAACGAAACCAAGTAATACCAAGAGTATTCACCGCAGCAGTGTCCCCAGAGAGTTTCTTCAATGTGAGGGCCTGTTAGAATTAGAAAGTAAGCAGGAGGCGCCTGTGCGTCCTCTTTACTTAACATAATTCTCTTCTAGCAGACAGTACAGGTGGTACAGAAGCATAGGGCTGGAGCGTTGAGAGTGGCTCTGACACCTGCTTCCTGTGGGCCAAGCAACCCTACGTATGTCACCCCTTGTCTTAGTTACTGTTTACTCGTTGCTGGGACAAATACCTGACACTCAACATGAAGGAAGGAAAAGTTTATTTAGCTCACAGTTACTGGAGGTTTCAGTCCATACTCGGCTGGCCCAAGGCTGAGTGGAACAGGGCAGAGAGCAGCAGTTCATGGCAGTGGAACAGCAACAAAATGGTGACAGAGGCAACTGACCAACCAGGGCAGCAGAGAGCAACAGCGAGAGTCTGTCTCTGTCGCTCTTTATATTACATTCAGGCTCTCTGCCACAGCCTATCCACCTTAGGCCACACCCATAATCCCGGAAGGACTCAGATTCATAATCCCATCAGTACTAAAACACATAATCCCAGTGAATCATGTCTCAAACTCTAGAAGTCCCCACCCCATGACTGCATGAGGCTTTGGGGGAGTACAACTAGACATAAACCATAACACCCCTTAGGGAGGGTTTAATGATAAGATGAAAATAAAATGTTCCTTGCACAAGGAAGTCACCAGGTCTGAATTACACCCTCCGTCTCAGTAGCACCCAGAATCCAGCAGTGCAGAACACTCTGCAGGAGCTATTGATGTTGCTCTTCTTACTGGCTGGTAGGCAAGCTTTCTAACATTTGATAGTCTCTATGAAATGGCAGTAATAACAAATCTATTTCTGAGTGTAAGGGATGATTTTCTCTACCGCATCGGGCTGTAATGCAGAGTGGCTGGTCTCTTTTTCTTTCGGGGACCATTTCTCTTTATTCCTAAAAGGAAAAAGTTTATCTCAGCAACTCATCTTGGCTCTAGAACTGCAGTATTTTAGTTAAATTTTGCAAATAAAATTGTATTTCAAATACACTAGGGGGACCCCGTGGTGAATTTTAAAAGGAATCATGTAGTGGATTTTTTTCCCCCCCAAAACAAACGTATCATTTTTGATGTTGCTTCTCTGGGTTGGGTCTTCCTGCCTGAGCAGGGGCTGCCTTCGAGGGGGCAGACCAAGGCTTTCAACTTCACTGGTGCTGACTCCCAGGGAGCTGCTGGGGACATTCCTCAGATCTTGTGCCACACCACATACTGCTGGGGAGAGGTATGCAGATGGGCACTCGGTACCCTCTGGAGGGCCCACTTGGCTTTGGGCATGGACTCTCTCCTTTCTCTCTTCTTCCAGTTTTTCTTCCTCTCTTCATCCTCTTTGTCATCCTCCTCCTCCTCCTTTATCTCTTTTCACTTCTCTCTTCCCTCCTTTCCTCCCTCCTTCTCTCCCTCCCTCCTTTCCTTCTCCTTCCTTCTTCCTTCCTTCTACCCACTTGTCCTTTTGGTTCTATGGAAATCCTGACATTTCAAATGAATCATTCCCTGGGGAGACAAGGCTAGAAGGCCTATCTTTTCCATGGTGAAATCCATGGAAGACTGAAGTGTTTTGTTTTCATCTTTTTAAAAAAAAGAGAGAAGTAACGGAAATGAATGCTGCTACTACTGCTGCTAAGAAAGCAGCTGACGTCATTGAGCAGGGATTGTGCATGAGGCGTGGCTGCCCCAGCAGGCAGGGGCTGCTGTTGTGCCCACTGATTCACAGAGGAAACAGCAGCATCTCATCAGAAACCTGCAGGAGCCGGTTGTCTTAGTTACTCTTCTCTCATTGCTGGGCCAAATACCTGACATTCAAAATGAAGAAAGGGAAGATTTATTTAGCTCACAGTTACTGGAGGTTTCAGTCCATATTCAGCTGGCTCCAAGGCAGAGAGGCACATGGCAGGGAACATCCAGTTTATGGCGGCGGAACAGCAACAATCTCGACAGAAGCAGCTGATCAACCAGGGGAGCAGAGAGCAACAGCGAGAGTCTGTCTCTCTGTCTCTCTTTATATTACACTCAGGCTCTCCGCCTCAGCCTGTCTGCTTTAGGCCACACCCATAATCCTAGAAGTACTTACACCCATAGTCCCATCAGTATTAAAATACATAATCCAGTGGATCACAAGTCAAGTCTCAAACTCTAGAAGTCCCCGTCCCATGATTGCATGAGGCTTTGGGGGTACAGCTAGACATAAACCATAACACCGGTCACCCTCAGAGAGACAGAAATTGCAAAGAGCTCACGGTGGAAGTCACAAGATTGGGTTCTGATTCCAGACTCCTCATCTGGCGCACAGGGACATGGACGGCACTCATCATAAGGTGCTGTGGAGATCAACAGTGCAAGAGCTGGCTGCCTCCTTGGCCTGAGGCTCTCGCTGGCCACAAGCAAACCACTGCCCACCTTTTCACTTCTCCTCTGCGGTGCCACTGTTTCTCCCAAGACATCACCAGTTGGGACCCACAGGATCCCTAAAAAACTTTTGTGTGCACGTGTGTGTGTGTGTGTGTGTGTGTGTGTGTGTGTGTGTGAGAGAGAGAGAGAGAGAGAGAGAGAGAGAGAGAGAGAGAGAGAGGCCAAAATGGCATTTATCAAAAGTTTTAATTAATGGCTAGTAATGAGAGGACTCATTAAAAAATAAAGTTTTGGCATTTTGTGAAAGATCAGAAGATTTGATAGTGTGGACCTTCTCCTTCCTAGCTCGCCCAGACTGAGGATGTCTGGCTGACCACGAGTCCTCACTCCTGCTTCCAACACATTTGCTGCTTCTCCAGGCTGGCATCTGCAGAGAGCCAAGCCTGCAACCCCCTGCTTAAAGTTGACACTGTCCTTTGTCCGGGACATTTTTTGAAGATATAGATTCTTGCAGGACAGGAAACACAAAAAGAAGTAAGCAGGACAGTTCTCCCCTAGACAGCCAGGGAGTGTCAAAGAGAGTGCTCGCCGTGGGCAGCTGCATAGAAAAGTGCCCAGAGTGGCACGGGAAGGTGTGATCTTGCTTGTAGTGGGCACGCAATACATTTTCACTGATCAAAGGAAAGAAGAGTGGTGCATGGGGGAGGCTATCAGCAGTGGGACTGTGCAGGCTTCAGATGTTGTTAGGTCATGTTCTCTGTGGGTCTGGATAGACACTGTGGAAGGGTCTCTTGTGGGTCCATCCTGAACCCCTGTCATCCCTCTATTTCCTGAACTGAACATGGAACCATCTGCAAAGAATCACCGGAGCTTAATGCACAACTTGAGTTCCAATTTCTGGTTTCAAGCAGTGGTGGTGAATCTATGACGCGAGTGCTTCGGAAGGCTCTTTGTATCATTGAAGACGCCCAGTGATTTGCCACAGCTGGCTTAAACCTAGCTCTTGGCTTTAGGACATGCCAGCAGCTTTTCCTCTGAGAAGATGCAGCCTAAGTCAAGCCCATGCCTGGTTGCATGCAGTTAGGCTTGGAAGTCAGGGGTGACCCGGTGCCGCTCATCATGAGGTGGTGCTGTGAGGCTGGTAGTAGTGTCTTCCAGGATATATTCTACTACAACTAACAGAGGAACCAGCTAGCTGTGGCTTGAACTGCAATACACATCCCTTTTGCTTAAAGAAGGACTGGAAGTCGGTGACTCCTGACTGATGCTGCTGGCCTACAGTATTAGGTCGCAGGGTCTCAATTTAAGCTGTTCTCTGGGATCAGAAGAACTGCCCTCTTCATCAAGCATGGCTGTTGAAGAGCCACGTCTTCAAGTTCTTTTCAAAGGCAGGGCATGATACAATTAGAGTAATAAAACACAACTTCCCTTGCACATGGCTTGCTGTGATCATGGAGGAAACCTTTCGTATGAAATCCCCGGCAGACTTCCCTATGTGTTCTGCATGCCAGAGGGAGACCCCCGCCATTGCCACTGAGAGACACTCAAGGAAAGCAAGATGGGGCCTCCTCAGTCCTCTGAGTGCGAGGTGCTGGAATGGCAGGGCATTTGGGAATTTGCTGGAAGGGCATCGCACAGTGCCACCACCTACCCAGGTTTTGAGGGCAACAGAAGGTTTCCTGAAGAAATGTCATTTCATCTGCATGCCAAGGATGAGTTTATCCCAGAAAGTGGTGTCTGGGGGGCAGAGGGTGGAGCCTGTTGAGGCTGGTGAAGGAGTCCAGTGAGGGAAGGTGGAAGCAAGTCCTGGAGGGCAGGGCAGGGCCTTAGAGAAATGGACGAAGAGTGGTGAAGGAGAAGAGTCATGTCTAGATGGCCCCCAGCACCTCCTGGGTTCATAGTGGGGAGTTCTCCTATAACTTGAAGGAGGAGAGGTTTATTTTGGGTTGAAGTTTGGAGAGATTTCAGTCTATAGCTGGCTGGCTCAAAGGTCAACATGGCAGATGGGTTGCTCATGGTGTGGGAAGCAGAGAAGAGGGAGGGAGAGAGAGAGACAGAGACAGAGAGAGACAGAGAACAGAGACAGAGAGAGAAAGGCAGAGAGAGAGATCAAGGGCACACTTTTGTAAGGTGACTCAATTATGGGGCTTACAGCTGATCTGCTCTTAGGAGATGGAGTCTGATTGCAGGAGGGCACTGGGGCCGTGGCCTGGCAGGGCTCTGCTCTCTCCCTGACTCCTCCTTCCCGCTCTGCTTCCTGTGCTCCATGCCAAGAGCAGCTCTCCTCCTCCAGGCCCCTCTGCCCTGCCGACCTGCTTTGGAGCCAGCCCACTGTGGACTGATCATGGTCCAGAATAGACCTCAAAAGTGTCGGGGGATGTGTCTCAGTGACAAAAATGTGACCAAGACAGAGAGTCACCTTGGGCTGTGCCAGCAGGAAGAGACCCAGCTGTACTCATGAAAAATGGGCTGACTATGCTTTTGATTCTCACTTGAAAATATCTGTTTAATTTCTGTCCTGAACTAGGCACCTTGCTAGTGATTGCAAATTCAACTGTCAGTCCTCTTGGGCCTTGCACGTTAGTGGAGGATAGAAATGGTGGCTATACAATTAAAAATTAAATACTACACAGAGCATGAAAATTATGTTGGGGAAAAGTGAATAGCGAAAGGAAGCCAGGAAGAAGGCTTTGGAGAGAGTAACCATATTTGTTATCTGTTGCTGGGTAACAACGTAGAGTGACACAGCCACTGTGGAAAACAGTGTGGAGACACTTCGCAAACATAGGACTGTAGGTGCCTTTCAGCCAGCTCATCCTCTGCTTGCTATGCTCCCAAAAGAATCAAAGCCTTGCACCACAGCAGTATGTGCACATCCATAGCAGTATGTGCACACTCATAGCAATGTGTGCACATCCATAGCAGTAATGTGCACACCCATGGCAATGTGTGCACACTTATGGCAATATGTGCACACCCATAGCAGTGTATGCACACCCATGGCCATGTGTGAACACCCATGGCAATATGTGCACATCCATAACAAGGTGTGCACATCCATGGCAATATGTGTACACTAATAGCAGTATGTACACACCCATAGCAATGTGTGCATACCCATAACAATGTGTGTACACCCATGGCAATGTGTGCACACCCATGGCAATATGCACACACCCATAGCAATGTGTGCACACCCATAGCTAGGTGTACACACCCATGGCAACGTGTGCACATCTGTGGCAATGTGTGCATACCCATAGCAATGTGTGCACACCCATAGCAGTATGTGCACACCCATAGCAATATGTGCATACCCATAACAATGTGTGCACACTCATGGCAATGTGTGCACATCCATGGCAATGTGCGCACACCCATAGCAATGTGTGCACACCCATAGCAATATGTGCACACCCATGGCAATATGTGCACATCCATGGCAATGTGTGTACACCCATGGCAATGTGTGCACACCCATGTCTCTAGCAGCAAGTTTGTAATTACTAAATCTTGGAAACAACCCATTATCCAATGAATGAATAAAAGATATACTCTTTTCTTACAATAGAGGACTATTCAGACATAAGGAAAGATAAACTTGTGACATCTCCAGGTAAATGGATGGATCTCAGGCCAGATTCTTAAAATAAATAGGACACAAAGGTGTAAATATCTCATTGTTCTCTTGTCTGAGAAACTGAAAGTGAAAATAAGAACCTCAATGTATAATGGATGTTGTGAAATAGGAGGAAATTTTTCAAAAGGAAAAGGGAATCAGTGACTGGGAAGAAGGAAGGGCAAAAAAAGAAATGAGGAAAGAGGGAAAAACAGAAACAAAACTTTGAAATAGGGAAGAGAAGTAGAGCTTAAGAGAAGGGAGCAGTGGGGTGAGAGGAATGGAGATATGTCACATACAGGTACACATTCCCCGTGATGAACATGGTCATTGGACATCTCTGATGCACCAATAAACCCAACAATAATGAAAAAATCAAATTGGTACCCACGTGGCAGCTTCTAAAGCAGAGCAGCACCGTTTCACCTGTCCTGCAGTGGACACCCGACAGGGCTTGGCTCTGGCCTCTGGCTTAGGTCTCTTTCTACTGTGGTCCAGCCCTGCATCTGGAGGCTCAGCCCAGCGTGCTGTGGCCAGACTGCTTTCCTTGCCCAGGTAGAATTGAGATGTCTGTGTTCATGCTGGCTGTAGGGCAGAGGTCACCCTGGGTTCCAGAAGTGGCAGGTGTGCACTGCCTCCCACCACCTGGGAAACTCTGGAAGAATCTGGCAGCAGGGTGGACTGTTGCCCTGCTCGAAGCATGTTGCAGGCCTGGCCTGCACAGCAGGGGAAGATGATGCAAGGGGAATCAGGTGGAGACACCAATGTGTAAGAGTGTTGAAGACATGGCGTGACCCACACCATGTGGACAACCTCAGAGTGGACCCGACACACGACAGGTGGTCAGGAGTGGTCTTTCTTCTTAGGGTTGCATTGTACCTGGGGGCGGTGGAGTTGGTGAGAGTGCTGTGCGCTCAAGACTAGAACCCATGGTGGGAGCTGTGTGTGGGGCCCAGATTCCAGGTGGGAGCCTGGATCCTGAAAGCAGTTTGGTTTGAGTGGGGAATGCAGAAGAGGAGGCTGTCACCAAGTGACACTCGTGTAGCTTCTGCTAAGCTTTCGGCCTTATCCCTTTGGTGAGGACCATCCCAACCCCAAGCCCCTGAATCCCTTCCTGCCCCACTTTTTTTCTTAGAAAGAAGCTTGGCCAGGTGTGACAGCTCACACCTGTAGTCTCAGCCCTCGAGAGGCTGAGGCAGGAGGATTGTGGTGAGTTTGAAGTCGACCTGGAAGATATAGTGAAATCCTGTCTCAAAATAAGAGAGGCTAAGCCAACCCGTCTCTTTACTGGGAAGTTGATTTCTGAGAATCCAGTAAGGCCAAGCAGGGTAAAGCCCCAGAAAGCTCTGCAAATTCGATTACTTGAGCAGGAGAGACAGAGAGCGGGGCTATGTCACCTAGCAGGGAAGTGGGAAAGGTCCCAAAGACAACGAGGGACCTGGAAGAACAGATAGCACAGCAGGCCACTCGGTGGGGTCCCTGGGTCAGGAGGTGGGGGAGGGGGGGGAAGGTACAAGGTACATAGGGACCTCAAACAACAATTAAGGGAACAAGCATCAGCATGGTGAGATGGGAGGGGACCAGAGCCAGCAGGGAACACAGGAGGGCTGACCACCTTCTACAAGAAGGGCTGCCAGACCTCCAGCTGGACTCCCTGGCTGGCAGTGCCCAGGTGGCGTGTATGTGCGGCAGTGCCGGCTGCACATCTGTGTGTGCTGGGCACCTCCATCCCCTCTGGCTCTGAGCCAGGGTCCAGGGCACCCTGGCTGAGGGGAGAGCACCAGATAAGGTCCCCCTAGGGGCTGGCTGTGCCTACTGCTCAATGCCACCCAAAGGAATGAATGACGGGAAACCCAGGACACAGTGTGCTCTTCGCCCAGCACCATGTGCTGGGGAGAGGTCTTGTTTTATCTCTATTAGTCCACCTTTGAAGCACATAACGACTGCATTCACTGTGGGGAGCCGGGCACACGCACAACACATCGTCATTATTTTTATTCCCTTTCCCTCCCTTTCTTCTCTTCCCTCCCCCTTGAGATACCCTTCTCATGTATTCATGAAACTCTACCTCCCTACTTCCTACAATCTATCCTTTATTTTGCTTTTTATTTCGGGCTCTCACCTAAGTGAAACCAGGCAATACTGAAGCTTGCGTGTCTCATTTATTTCACTCAACATCATGGTCTCAGGATGCATTTGCTTTTCCACAAATGGCCCACGTTTGTGCATCTCTGTGGCCCAGCAGTGCTCTGTGGTGTGCAAACACCACACTCACTTTATCCAGTCACCTGCTGACACACACAAGGCTGCTTCCAGGAGCGAGCCACTGCTATCACATGGGTGTGCGTGGGGCTCTGTGGCATGACAACTTTGACTCCTTCTGTGGGACCCTAGGAGGAACTTCTTCTCCTGCTCTGTAAGAAGCCACTGGGGCCAACAGGACAAGGCTGGCCTGCTCTTAGGGGCTGACACAGGACCTTCTGTCTTTCCTGTCAGCTGGTGAGATCATTACTGCCCCTCAGAGACTCATGGGAGAGGTGAAAAGACGGAGTGAGGTTGGTTGGCCAAGCACCTGCATAGAAAGCTCTGGTCCCTGCCTCCCACCAGGAAGCTCTGGGAGCCCCTGCGGCTCCCTGCTGGTGTGCCCTGTGTGTTTTCTGTTATCGGGGGAAAGCAGTTACCTGATACGCCAGGCTCCGGCTGCTTTCTGGGATGCTTCTGTCTCCTTGGGAGTTATTTTCCTCTGTAAAGGTTGTCTGTTGTTGCATAACAAATCAGCCTCTTCAGGAGCTCAGGAGCTCAGGAGCTGCTGGAGTGGCTGGTCTCACGAAAGTCCCATCGCTCCAGGGCTCATCCAAGGGTTTGGTGTAGGCTAAGGATGTACATGTAAGAGGCACTTGCGTGGCTCTCACTGGCGCTGGCCGTTGGCAGGAGCTCTCAGTTCCTGTTCACATGGGCCTCCCCATGGAGCTGACCGAAGGCTCTGGTGCCATGGTGGCCAGAAGGAGCCGAGTAGAAGAGGATGATGGAAGCCCCTGTGTGACCTTGCAGTGTTGGAAATCATGTGTCACAGTGCAGTGTTTGTAATGCTCCTCTGGTCCTAGAGTTCATCTCTGAGGCGCATAGAGGCACAAAGTCCCCAAGTCTTCTCAGAGCATCGGGATCACCAGCACAGTCAGCACCTTGCTCACACCTGACATCCTTTAAAAATTTAAAAACAAAATACAAAAAAGAACAACAACAAAGAAACCAAAACAACAACAACAACAGCACACCTGAGCCTGGCTGCAGAGCTTTGAGCTGTCCAACAGGTTTTCATTCCCTGTAGCTTGACTGATTGTCAAGCAATGTCTAAGCAGGCAGAGATGGGCAAGCAGGATTCACTCACCCATCCATTCGTCTGTTCACTCCCCTAAAGCACGTGCTGGGTCCCTACAATGCACGAGCCACTATTTCTAGGCACCTAACAAATGAGGAAATGTGGCAGAGAAGCCCAGTGGGTGGCAAAGCGATGTGACCAGGTGTACGGCTACCACCGATGGGCAGCAAGTGAACCACGGCTGTGGCCCAGGCCCGGGGCACCCAGAGGTGAGCAGAGCTCTTGTCATCGGGAACTGAGTCCCGTGGGTGACTGTCACTGATGAGATAGACACAAACACCCAGAAGCAGCAGGTGAGATGAGCTCTGAATGCTGTAGGACAGAACGTGGGAGATCCGAAGCAGGCTCCTCCCAGCCTGAGATGGCAGAGGATGGCAGCCTGGCTGAGAAAGGCAAGCTCCGAACAGAGCTGAGTGCAGACTTCTAAGAGGGAAGTCTGTGCAATACGACCAGAGAGGTTGGAAGTAAACATGCAACTGCAGAGCCTGAGGGTGGGTCGGGACGTCCCTGGGATCTATCATGGGGATGGAGGAGGTAGGAGCCAATGGCGCATACTCTACGCACACACGCACGCACACGCACGCACACACGCATAAGCGCGTGCACACCTTGGCTCCTGGGTGGCCCTCAAGAGCACTTGTTAGCAATGTACCAACCCATGAATGATGCCCTCGGCAGAGCCTCCCTTGTCCCACGATGCAGACGTGCACACGAACCAGGAAGGCCGTGCGCTGCCAAGCTGAGGTTTCCTGTGCCACTTTCTCTCTCGTGTTGAGTGTGCCGCTTGGGCGTCCATGCGCACACTTGCTCCGCTGTTACTGGCACAAACTCGTCGGTCAGGCAGGAAGGTGCAGAGGGTGCAGGATGGCAGTGAAGGCCATGACCTGCGAGCCAGCCTGCCTGGATTCAGACCCCAGCTCTGGCACAGTTTGCAAGCCCCTGAATTTCCCCGTTCCCCTCCTTGAGCTCTCCTATGCACATAATGAATGAGCCGAGCACCCGCGAAAGGGAGCCTCTGGAACATTCCAGGAGCTTAGAACGTTAAGCAGACATAGGTTAGTTCCTAGCAAGGAAGATGAGCTCCAAATGTATTAGCTATTCTGTGTCCTTATATTTTCTTTGCCTAGTGGCTAGCAGATAATTCTCACGGTTCAATGAGGGCATAGGAGAGTTGTTTTCAAGACGTGCTTCAAGCTGCAGGGACACACTATTCTTTGGGGAGTAACTTTCCGGACAGACAAGGGATATGGGGCTCTGGGGTCACTTCGGAGGAGCAGCGAGGGAGCCCATGTGGGTGGCCTGCATGCTGCTTCTCTGGAAACCCCACAGTGAGAAAAGACTGGGTTGTAATTGAGGAAATGTTGCCTGTGAACATTTAAGGAGCGCGCCTTCACATTTTCCAGCTGGGCACATCTGTAGGGAGGGAGACTGGGGTGGTGCAGAGACTGGGAATGTGATTTCACTTTCAGGGAGGGGAGACGGTGGACTTATTTTTAAAGTGTAATTTACATACAGTCAAATGCCCACATCTGATGTGTGTACACACAGGCCTATATTCAAAGTTACATATGCTTGTGCTACCATATTTTAAACAAGTCTGGGTCTAAATATAGTTTTATGGAAATCTGGAACAAATGTGTCTATGGTAGCCATAACATTCATTATCTTACCATCAGAAGATACTTGGGGCCTGAGAAAGGAGAGGATTTACTTTTAATGAGCAGTTATTATTTATTGGCATCCCCTCCCCAAGATCTGCCTTAATCCTATGAGCTGTATATAACAATCCATGTATAGATGAGAAAATTATAGATGTTCGATCAACATAATTGGCCTCAAATTTGTGGATTTGAACTTCACCTAGAACCATCTTGCATCAAATCACCGTCTTTTTTCCTTTGCTTCTGCTGTAATATGTTCAAATTCAACCAACCTCTTGTCTTAGAGCTAGCCATCATAGTTTGCCACAGCATGTTCAGACTAAGAATGCCCTCACATCCCTCTTTCCCATGCGCTTGGGAACAGGACAACCTGGTCATGCTCTAAGTGCCAGTTTTAAATTTCTATGAACAACTGGGAATGAGTCCAGAAGAAATATCTAGAAGGGCAAATCATCTTGATTTGTCTAATCTTTGACAACAGAGGACATATTTATTAATAGAATAAGATGTCATGACAATGCATAGCAGAGCATAGTGACTAGTAGATTCAATGCAGAAGGAAGAGAGACTAAGGACTGCCGCCCAGCGCTGGCTCTTCTTCTTGCGGAGCTGGTGTCTACCCTGATGCTATGGAGCAGGTATTTCTTCCACCACCGCTCATTCCTTCATGGTTAGAAGACAGCAGTGTCCTCACCAACCTGCTTTACCAAGTTGTGAGCACTTATAAGAGGGGTGGAACCCACGATGTTATGAATTTGCAAAGTCTGGCCAAGGTCACGCAGGATGGGGTCACAGAAGGAGGGTGGCCAGAGAGGTGGGACAGGGAGCTCCTCCGAGAAGTCAGGAAGGGATATTACAGAGCTTACGCCAAAGGCCTGGGGACGGCTGGTTATGCCAGTGGGGACTTACTAGCCTGAGGTCCAAACTTCTGGTTTTGTTCTAAAAAAAGTTCTCTTTTTGGTCCTCTCAGTCTTGATCTCACACACACACACACACACACACACACACACTCCCACACAGGCACCCACGCACGCATGCATGCACACACGCAGCCCACAGCTTCTGGACATAAGTTCATTTCAATTAAATGTTTTACAAAGGTATTTTAGATCTGACTCATTTGGAACTGTATCTGGGAATCTAGGACTTCATTAGTGGGGCCCCTGTCTTGAGTCGGCCCCACTCTAATTCTCAGGGGCAGCCAGTCCTTGCGGACCACCCATACCTTGAGTGTCTGTGCAGCTGGGCAGGGCAGACCCCAGGGAAAGGCTGGGTCTCAGCCACAAGGTTCTGGTGAACCAGAGGTTTCCTTTCTTTCACTTGAAAAATATGTACAGAGCGATTGCTTCATAACAGACCTACAATGGCAGCAAGACGATATGCCCTGTCAGACCTCAGCCTTGTAAGGAGTACGAGACAGTAAACTGCAAGAAAAGTATAGTTGAAGGAAATTTGTCCAGGACTGAGGTTTTATTTTCAAGTCAACTTCACTTATTAGTTGTGTATTTCCATGCCCCGCCAGGGCAGAGCAGTGATGACGTCAGGAGACCTGGGCAGCAGCCTAGGAAGGCTTCCTCTCCCTCTGTCTCAGCTAGGTACCACCCAGACTTTAACAAGAGCTCATGATGGTGCCACCCTGGAGGTTAAGGGCTATAAGGACACAGCTCTCTTCAAAATGCTTATTTTCCAAGAATAGTTGTAGGAAAATAGTGAGTTGGAAAGTGGCCCCCCGAATATATGCCTGACTGACACTGACAAAAGATCTACAAATCGCTGTACATGGCTTCAGAGTAAATCCTGAGGGGATTTGACTGACCTTGTCAGATACAAAAGTTACATTTTTTGTTATATAGGTCTTGCTTTATCTTGGTCTTAACCATCCAGCAGAAAAGTCTAACCATGAGGTATAAAAAGTAAAGCCATATTAATATGCTGAGCAGTAAAAGGCTCAAGTCAACAACTGACACGGCCAGTTCTGCTGATAACCCGCTACTGCTATGGACTATTGGACTATATGGGGTTATTTTGATGAATTCATGCAGCTACAATATTTGAATGGAAATGGAACACCCATCTCTGACAAAACAAAGGGGGGATATAGATGAAGGACCATTTTGTAGTGAAAAAAATAGGACAGATATACAGCTACTTTCTCTTAGTTCAGTGAGAATAAAGATTTGTATTAATAGTGCTTAGAGAAGATATCATGTCTGCATCTTGTACTTTGAATAACCACTATGAAGACAATAATATGCAATGTATTAATTATTGTAACTGTCCTACTAACCTGTTTTGAAACTGTTTCATTGCGATTTCTTTCTCACTGGAACTAATAAAATATATAAAAAATAAAACAAATAAATAAATCTCTCACAAAATAATGAATATATGCCTGCCACCTGGTGTGACGGTCCTAACACCTAGCACAAGGGACCTTCTTTGGAAAGACTCTTTGCGGTTCAATGAAATTATGACCTTGAGATGACATCAACATGGTGCTAAGGTGAGGGGCAAGATCATTCACGGGAGTCCTTATGAGGAAAGAGAGGGACTTTTGAACCCTGACTCACAGGAAGAAGGTGACACAAAGACAAGGGCAGAGCCTGGTGGGATGCAACCACAGGCCCGAGTGGTATGAGACTGCCTGAGGCTGCCGGAACGGAGGAGGAGGCGGCGGAGGCACCAGCAGACAGACTTCCCCTCAGAGGCTTGGAAGGATCCAGGCCGACTGACTCCTCGATTCAGGCTTCCGGTCTCAGAACCGTGCGGGAATTCATTGCTGGTGTTTTAAGCCACCATGGATTTGGACTAGGAAACTAATTAGAGGGTTAATGAGATTTTTGCTACCACTCATTCCATGAATAGGCAGGAGACCAGGAGTGTGGATAAGGGGGTCTTAATCCCTGCAGAGAGCGACAGCTCTGTGACATGGCATCCGTCCCAGAGCCTGAATGGGCGGGTTGTGTGCAGCTGCATTTCCCTCCTGGATTTGCTCCGGATTCTGTGTGCAGATCTGAGGAGACCCGGAGGAGCTAAAAGGGGCACACATGTATGCTGACGAGCTCAGAGAAAAACACCTAAAATAATTCAGGAAAAGAATGAGAGCTGCCATCATGACCAACATCAAACCACTTTTGAGTTTGTTCTTTGTCCTACCTGAATGCCTGAATATGAGAACAGCCCCTGTTTTTCCAGTGAGAGAATCAATAGGTAAGTTGCGTCAATAGAAAAAAACAGATTTGTAAGTCTATAGATGCAATAACCAAGTGTGTATATATTATATCTAAGCTAGTAATTAGCTCTATACATGCATTGCAATTGTATAAAATATAACAATTTAAAGTTAGACCTTTTCTTTTGCATACAGCACAAATCAAGATTGTTCAAACTTTTTTCAAGTAACTTTTCATAACTATCTTTGTTGTCTGTGATATTTTTATTTTATTTTTAATGTATTTAGTGGAGGGTCTACAGGGTCTCACTACACAGATTGAACTCATAGTGGCAATCTTCCTGCTTTCAGCCTTCCAAGGGCTGGGATTACAGGTGCATGCCTGGTCTCCCTCTGTGACAGTTTTAGATCATTCAAAGCACATTTTGAAGTTTAAAGACTCAAAACATTTATTCCTCAAGAATGTCACCTTCCTTTCTGCAGAAATGCTAGAGACAAAGAGAGAGACATAAAAAGAGTGAGAGAGTGACAGAGACAGAGAGTGAGACAGCGAACAACAGAACACTTACTGTTTGTACCTGTAGGGCCTGTGGGCACCGGATTTATATCCCAAACACACCATCATTTCTGTGACATGACCCCACAGTATTTGTATTTGTTTGCAATTTACTCAGTGTAGCACTTATTTTGCTTCATATTAAAGTGATTTTAAAATATTATGTACAACAATATAAAATATTTGTAATTATAGGCACATATTCACAATAATTATTGACTCGCAACCATAATCAATAGCAAACTTACATTGAATTTTATTAATGCTGCCACAGAACCCCTGTAATTATTCCAAGCCAGCACTAACTGAGGCAGCTGTAGCCCAGTACCACTCTAAAATGGTATGTTTAACTGAAAATGAATAATTTCAGAGTGTGATCCAAAGTATTAGACATTTTGAAAGAGCTTGAATATAAAAGGATTCTCTCCATTCTAAGTGATATTTCTGTGCTAAATTTCATTCATTCATTCATTCATTCATTCATTTGGTACAGGGCCTGGCCACGCAGCTCAGACTCTTAGTGATTCTCCCGTGTCAGCCTCCCCAGCCCTGGGAATACATGCATGAGCCATCACACTCAGTTTCTGTAGCCGACACAGTGTGCCAGTTGCAGGGCTGGCACGGCATGCAGTACCAGGGATCGAACCCACATCCTTGCACTTGCCAGGCAGGTGCTTAAACTGCCATGCTATCTTTCCAGCCCAATTATTTGTGTGTGTCAAAAATTACCGCCAAAAACAATACCTTATAAACTAGTATTTCATTAAACAGACCCGTCTCCATTCGAACTGTTCCTGGAAGCAGGTCTCAGTCTGGCTTTAGTCTTTGTCTACCGTAAAGGCTGCACCGACACAGCAAGGCCCCTCCCCCTGCGCTGTACTCAGCCTCCCCCTACGGCTGGTGGTGTAGCTGGGGCCTCGTGGTTGTGGCACCTGTAGGGCAATGGGCAGCGAGGGTCTTCACACGAGGTGAGTAGGTGCAGGGAGGCACACACACAGAAGCAGGAGGCTGGGGCCTGCTTCCCACGGGAAGCAGAGAGAAGCCGGCGTCTGGTGACTCCGAGAAGGGCAGAGGCACGAAGTCGTGCTTGGAGCCGTGTGGGCCACGGCTCGCTGCAGCTCGTCCCCGGTAGCACTCACGAAGCCCGGGCTCTTTTCTCACAATCCTGCTGGCTAACAGCGAGTGCAGGCCACACAGTTTTCATTAAGCTCCGCTTGAGCTGAGCTTTCTTCTCCCCCACAGCTTGTTTTCCTCAGTAAACAGAAACATGTGCACTTTCCTGTTTACGTCCCTGGACAGACCCGCTGAGGAAGGTATGGGAAACTAGCCGGAAAAGTAGAGATCGTCTCATGAAAGATGCACAAGAAACGCAATGACAGTGGCTTCTGTAATAATTTAAACCATCCCTCAAAGAACAGCAGCTGTGGCTAAAGTTGTAGGAAGTTCCCTGTGGCCCATCCAGCGAGCTCGTGGGACATTACAGTTGCTGTCACATGACCTGGCCACAGGCCTGCTGAGCTGTGAGGTGCCTCACACGTCACTCTTGCTAATATGCTAAGAAGCCTCTTCACTCAGCAGAATTTCAGTAAGATAACCCAGCCCGCTGCCCCAGAACTGCCGGAAAGCCAAAGACATAAAGTTTCTCGCCTATCTGACTCCAGGCTCCGGCCGTGGTTCCTTGGTTCCTGCAGCAAACCCACCAAGGGCCACCAGGCTGCTCCATCAGGCTGGACTCCACAGGCCCAGCTCTCCCTGTCATTGTCCCTGCTGGGGAACCTGCTGGATCCAGAGGCTTGGTTTGGGGATCTGAACAACAGGACTGTGTCAATCCAGGAAACAAAGTTGCTTTTCATTAACGAAGAACTTGTTTATTATTTTTTCCTGATAGAAAAACCAGGTCTAAAACATAAGGATAACCAACAATAGTCCTTTGCTAAGTAGTTCTATAGTTTTGTGAGTGTTTTCTCAAGTACAGCTTGCACGCACTATATGTGTTCATTTATTTCTGCCCCTTAGGTGCTGCACTGTGAACACTGTCTCATGCCAGTGCTCCCAAGGACACTATTTGGCGTGTGTGTGACCATTCTTTGCCTTTTCCATCGTTAGCTTACCCACTTTGCAGGGGCAGCAGTGTTTTGGCGATCATCTCTGTGTTGAGATAAATCTTTGCATTTCTGATTACTTCCTTACAGTATGTGTGAGTCTGTGCACATTATGGTTACATTTAGGTAATGCTGCCTATGACACAGAGCTGGGCATAGAAATGAGAAACCCTTCTCATGTTTTAGAGGTGTGGAATCATCGCATGGTAACATTTACCCTCAGCTCCTTCATGGTAGGATATGAATTTCCTTTGGGGAATCATTCTGGCTCATTTTCAGCATCTTCTCTTGCTACTGTCTCTACCCTGGGGTGTGTGACCTTGGACCAGTGGCCATCTTGTTTCTCCACTCTCATGGCTCAGCCAAGGACGAGCTTGTGGTCCAAAATGAGGCATGACCTCCAATTGGTCCCTCACAACCCCTTCACTTGGACACAGTGGGAGAAATGAAGCCTATTGGGGCAAGGGTTCCTAAGGGAATCTGCCTGAGAGTGGCCAAGGGGAGAGGACAGATGGACAAACTGGTCCTTGACTTGTCATGAGGTCCCCTTGTCTACCAGGCTCTGCCAGCAATGCACCTTATCCTGGAAGCTTCAGTGATCTTTCCTTTCTACCTCAAGGCATGTTGGTTATATTAAAAGGGAGCTGTTGGATACACATGATGAGGGGCTCTGGGGAAGAATAACACTGAAAGCTACTGGGACAGTTCGACCGGACTGACTTTGGGGTCCCTGGACGGGACATAAGCTTGGAGGTCCCCCCAAGTGGTGAGACACATGGTTGTTTTATCTTTGATTTGAAGGACAAGACTGCAGTGGTGAGAACCACAGGCCAGCTCCTTGTTCTAAGAATGGCTCCAGTAGGAAGTTGGCAGTACCCCAGACAGTGATAGAGGGGTGCCAGCATGGCCGTGAGGAGGCGGTGGCCAGATGGCATCCACTTACCCTTATTAAGGTTACGACTCGTGGCCAGAAAGCTGCAGGCAGCTCTGGGATGATTAGAATTTCCCTGGTGGTGTGTACTTGTCGTGACCCTGATAACAGAGAAAGGGAGCACTGTGAATGTGGCCCGAGCAGGACGGATGAGGCCACCACGCCTATGCCTGGCCCCTTCCTCGCCCCATCTTAATTTGTGGCCCCACATCCGCTCTCTAGATTGATCAAAAGCTTGCAGTGCTATAGGAGCTGCAACGTGATACAAATCCATCCAAATAATCGCCGCGATCTCTAATCCCTTCCGAATGTCGCAAGCCACGTTTCCAATTCCATGTGCGTGGGTGGGAGCTGACAGCACTCAGTGACTTCAGTGAAAAGACCCGGCCAATAGGAAAGCAGGCGGAGGGCGACGCTTCAGACTCCACTCATGCATGGCAGGTGTGTCTTCCTGCTGCTCTAGCTTATTCGAGTGTGTGGGCGAGACCCGGTGACCCACTACGTGTGCTGTCCTTCTGCTTTGAACACAGCCAGGAGAGACAGACAGACAGGGTCCCTGCCCTTGCTGAGAAAACGGAAGAGCGGGATGCTCTGGTAGCAGTGTGGAGATCTTTGAGTGTTGGCGGAGGGAGACATTGTGGAAGAAACAAGGGAGAGGAAAGAGAAGAGCTAGCTGGGCGGGCCAGATAGCTCAGCACAGATTAACGTGCCTGCTTAGGCAAGAGTGCAGTGGCTGGGGTTCGATCCCCAGCATGCCGTGCTGGCCCCACCCCTGGGGGCTTCACTGAAGATGGGATGGACACTGGGCGTGGTGGCACGCACCTGTAATCCCAGAGTTTGGGAAGCTGAAAACAGGAGAATTACTACGAGTCTGGTCTATGTAGTGAAACCCTGCAGAGAAAAAAAAAAAAAAAAAAAAAAAAAAGATGAAAAAGAAGAGCTAGGAAAGGAAAAGGGAGAGCACTGACACCTAAAAGTCAAAGAGAGAGAGGGCGCGGATCTAGAAGGGGTCAGAGCAGAACCTGCAAGGCTAAGAGAGTTGGAAGATCCTCGAATCACTTTAGGAAGCCCCGTGTGTCACTGGAAGACGTTGCCTCAGGTTGGGCCGCGTGCAAACAGGGAGACGATGGCCTGGCGTGCTACGGTGTTTGTTTTTATGCAGGAAAGAGCGCAGAGAACTTAGGGTTTGCAGCCTCCTCCTCCCGTCCTGCAGATGAGGCTGAAGCCGGAAGGAGGCAGTGTGGTCACCTTTTCCTGCATGGTGCTAGGGGATGTGGTATATATATATATATATATATATATATATATATATATATATAGTGTGTAAGCAAGAAATTAATGACAGCGGAGGACAGTGGCACCAGCTCCTCTGCGCATGCACCCCCACTCCGACCACGCCCACCTGCCATCCCGGCTGTGGCAGCTCTGGAGCCCTCCTTCTGAATGCCTTTCGCTGTGCTGTTCCGGCTGCCCTGATGTCCTGAACTGATTCAAAGCCTTGACCTTTCGTGATCATTTTGACCTTAGGGAAGAGCCAGAAGTCACCTCTTGCTAGGCCTGGCGAACAGGGTGGCTGAGGACACAGTGTCAGCCGTTCATGAGCTGTCCGCCCTGCGGATGGCATCGGCTGCAGCGCGTTTCGTGGACTGTCGTGAGTGAGGACGTCCAGGACTGCCTCGGAAGGCGGCGAGGCCAGGGCCATAGGTGCGTGTGAAGGGGCAGTGTTCTGAGGGGAACCGATGGCCACAAGTCTTTTATTGTAACAATGTCTTACAACTTCAAGCAGCCGCCCTGCGGTTCGGTTGCCCCTTCCTTACAGCAGTGAGCACGACCCTTCCTTTCAGCGCTGAGGAACCTCTCCCTGGAGCTTTGCAAGGCCCAAGGCCGTCCATGAGGAAAGGAGCTAGGCACCCCTCTGGTCCTGTCCAAGGCTTGGCGCAGGACCTCCGCAGGAGAGCTCTGCGCTTTTTGTCCCTCACCCGGCACAAACTACAGGTGAACTTCTTGCTGTAAAGCTCCTGTTCAGGTTCGGTCGACGGGCGGGACCCCCGCTGGGATTAACTTCTAGCTTGCTTCGAGCTTCCGCCCCATGGACGCATTAGAAAGCGTGGCAAGCACCAAGATCACAGCGAACACGCCACGAGAAGGAGCACAGCAGGTGGGGCGGGGTCCGCGGCGCGCTCCCCATTGCACGGATGGCCTCCCAGCAAGGGGCTCCAGGCAGGCAGGCCATGTTAAAGGCAGGTTTCCTGGTTCACGCAGGCCGGTGTTTTACAGCAGCAAATCTCACAGTAGCTGAATCTTGAAAGTGAATTTCATGCCCATCTCACAGGACGTGTAGAGAAGGCGCAGGGTTATTCTGCCAGGGAGCACTACTGCGGTGACGAAGGACGAACTTAAGCAGACGTGTGGCAGTGGGTGCGCCTGGAGTCCGTCATGTGAAGTGACATAAATCAGACATTCACCTTTAAATGTTGCACTGGTTCTCTTATATGAGAAGCCCAGATTGCAAATAAAGCTAGATAACAAAATAAAAGCTAGATAATAGGAAACAGGGGGATAGATCTTTTGCTAGAGACAGGAGGAAACAAAAACAAGATGTGTTCTGTGCATGTACCAACTCCCCACGACCACTGTGAGCATTGTGTGCTCTGAACATCGATGTATAAAAAAGAAATTTCAATAACGAAAGCGAGTATTTCCCAGTTCATCCAGTGCCGTGCCTAGCGCAGGTGGAGCTGGACAGATGATTTGGGGGACAGGAGCCTGCTGCAGGCCCGGAAGGTGGGGAGCTCTGCGTTGCCCTCTAGCTGCTAACAAGGCCGCGTGGGTTCTGGGAAGCATCCTAATGAGGCTGTCCGGGGCCCCAGACCGAGGCAGCTGCTGAGGACATGAGTCCTGCCGCGCTCCTATCTTGTGTGGGCCTCGGCTGGAAACAGCCATGGGGAAGCTCATTAGGGAGGAATGGTTTGTAAAAATAGACTCGTCCCCTCTGCCCTGCTTCCCAGGAATGTGGGCCGAGAGGGCAGGGCTGGGGCCAGGCCCGGTGGGCACAGGAGGGAGCTGCAGCCAGTTCTGCTCGGCCCCTCCTCTGAGGATGTGGGGCTGGGAGATCTTCTCAGGCAGTAGGGCCGACCGCTGCACCCGGCCCTCCAGGACAGAGAGGGGCTCAGGCCTGGGCCTTGGTGGAGTGAAAGCTGAGGATGCCGCTGCACCCACACAGCCTGGTCTGCCAGGGGTGCTGGCCTGGTGCTTCCGTGCCATGGGACCTGTGGCGGGAATTCTGGGGGTGCGAGGACATAGCTGGCCACTTCCCCAGCAGAGGCACTGTTGGAAGGGTGCTGGCACTGGATGCAGAGACCCAGCTCCTGCAGCTCGGTAAAGGCTGTGGTTGGTGTTTCTTAAGTGCTCTCCTCTCCCTATCCATGGCAGTGTGGTGCCTGGGCACCAACTTATCCTCCAAGGCACCTGTGTCAGAAAGGAAAGCAACTGGCTGGTACCCAGTGTGAGTTCTGTAGCCGGAACCCTCCTAGGCCAGACTGGAGCCCAAAGTGGGCTGTCCCCAGGGTGCTGCTCCATCTGCCCCAGGCTCTGGGCCTGCTTCTGGCCCTCCCTGGCCCCCACCAAGGACACGCTGCCTCACCACAAGCAGCAGTGTCCACACCCAGCCTCCTTGGGTCATTGCAAGAGGAAACCAGATACCAACACCCAAAACAAAATTGTGACTTCGTGTGGAAATAGAAATGGAAATAAAACAAAACCAAACACTGGATTCAGGGGCTGATGTGCACACACACGAGCGCACACCACAGCCTGAGAGAGCCCTGAGTAGGGTGACGGGTTGTGGGCAGATCCTAAGCAGATTCCCGGAGGAGGAAGCCCAGGCATTCAGTGGTTGTGGAGCCTGGCACAGCCAGGCCCTGTGTGGAGGGCAGGCTGAGGTTCCTGGCCAGCCTGCTCCTTTCCTCTGTCCTCCCTCTCCTCTCGGCCTCCTTTCTCTTCTTTCTTTTCTCTCTTCCTTCCTTTCTCCTTCTCTGACTTTCTTGGACCCTTCCTGAGCAGTTAAGTTCAATATCAGACAGTAACGCAAAGGGGAGCCAGACGTGAATCTTGGAAAATTCCTCAGAGCTGATTTTGAGAGATCAGATGTGTTTACTTACGGCGTTCCATGGGGACCGCATAGATCTACGCCTCACCTTGAAGCAGACACAGCCACAGTCCAAGGAGAACTCTTCATTCGTCCTCCGGCTCTAGTCTTGTTTTCTTACCACACCTATGACCAGTCCTGGGATGACACCGAGCCTGCTTTTCTTGAATGGGTCTACATCAGCAGACAGGAAACTCTTTGTCTTAAGAAAATGCCTATCTGAAGCCCTTGGGGCCAGTGATCTGTTTAACTCACTTCCTGAAGAGCCCCGGGAAAGCAATTGGTAGAGACACTTAATTGTGATTGAATTGCCAGTGCCGGGCTGTCCATGAGACACAGGCAGAGTGTGGGGCTGTTAGGAAATCAAAGTCCAGACCAAACTAGTAGACTCTGAGCCACGCGTTGGTTGCTTTCTCCCAATTTGACTCCAAGGTCTGTCTCTGTGCTCGATTCCTGATTCGTCATCTTAAGTTATAGCATCAGTTCTTTCTGAATCTGTTGGGGCATGTAAGAGGAGAGAAAGATCATGCTGGCAACCCCTCCAAGTAGGGCTTGGGTGGCCTGGGAAGGGGTCAGCAATTCTAAGGAGCCGCTGGCCCACAAGCTAAATGGTGACCAGGGGTCTAGAGAAGAAAACAGTTCTAAGAGTCATTTAATCATTTGGACTTTGGTTGCCTGAAGAAAACTAGAACATGAGCCGCCGGCGTGGCTTTCTTCACAAACACAGCTTCTTCCTGCAGGCGAGGAGGCAGCTATTTGTTTCCAGTTCTGTGGATGAAAGATCTGAGACTCAGTAAAATGAAGCCACCTGCTCTATAAGTCCCTGTGCCAGTGCGAAAGGCAAAGGGCGGGGCCTTAATCCTTTGGGTCTCTAGGATTCTGAATCCCTGTCCTTCTCACAGCTTAGCATTTCTCAATATCCAACAGGCTCTAGCACAGAGAAGTTTGCAGTCAAGCTATCTGAAGTATGCTTTGGATAACAGCCCAGGCCTAGGAATTCAGGGTGTGACTTTACCTGTTACAAGTTCCGAAAAGCTCTGCCGTTGAACACGCAACCTGGGCCTGTCTATTCAGGGAGCGTCTATTAGCATTCCAAGGGGTGAGTGTTTCACACCACTGGCTTCGAGAAGAGCGCTGTACTAACACAATCCTGCTTGTTGGAACCGACTCCAAGGCACCTCAGGAGCCATGGCGGCTTCACTGAGTGCCATCTATAGCCATGCAAGCGGAGCAGAGTCTGATGCCCTCAGTCTAGCAGTCGGTGTCCCTCTGGGGCCTCCATAGGATCACATTAAATTCTTGAAGTGTGGCCCATAAGGTTCATCCAGGTGGCCAGCACTCACATACTATGAACACTGAGGTAACTGGCTCTGTCTGCATCTCACACCACGGTGGTTAATGAGCATTGTGTTAACTATGGCCCTTATGAAAAGTTCCAAATTACATGGCCAGCAGTATAAACACCTGCCTGGCAAGTGTAATGTCCTGACTTTGATCCCTGGTACTGCAACAAACAAACAACAAAACAAAAAATGACAACAAAATTTAAGAGTCACACAGTAGAAGTTTAGTGTAGGACAAATGGGATTACACTGTAAACATGTTTCCCAGATATCACGACTCCTCAATGTAGGCGGCAGGGCCTGTGATCACACTGGAGTGTTAAAACCAGGAAACTGAGAAGCAGTG
>PVKN010007399.1:0-26721 GCA_004027915.1 Capromys pilorides | reverse complement strand
AAAAAAAAAAAAAAAAAAAAAAAAAAAAAAAAAAAAGATCTAACCCAGGGCTGGAGAGATAGCTCAGCAGTCTAAGCACCTGCCTGGCAAGCTCAAAGACCCAAGTTCAATCTCCTGTACCATGTGCTATGGCAGCCCTGGAATCTTGGGCATGCTATGCCAGCCACTGAAACTGGGCATGGTGGCACATGCCTGTAATCCCAACTATGAGACAGGCGGATCACTATGAGGCTGAGTGAGACCCTGTACCAAATAAACAAATAAATGATTAAAATATTAAAAACAAAAAATATCAAATCCAGCAATCTAATACCATTAAATTTCGTTCTCAGCCTTTTTTTTTTTTTCCTTTTTTTTTAGTTTGAGTCAGGGTTTTGCTATTAAAGTACCCAGGCTGGCTACAAACTTGTGATTTTCTTGCCTAAGCTTCCCAATTAGATGGAATTTCAGGTGTGTGCCACTGTGCCAAACTAGATGATAATTTTTATTTTTTGGCGGGACTGGGGTTTGAACTTACAACCTTGCACTTGCCAGATAGACACTTGTGCCATGGAGCTATCTCCCCAGCTCCTAATAATAAATATTTTTATACTTTATTTTGCTTTAGTCATATTTCTATCATCCACAGAATTAACTTTCTTTCTTTCTTTCTTTTTTTTTTGTCTTTTTGAGACAGGGTCTCGCTATGCAGTTCAGGCTGACCTTGAGCTCACTTGTGTAGCCCAGGCTGGTCTCGAACTCACATCAATCCTCCTGCCTCAGCCTCCCAAGTGCCAGGATTACAGTCGTGTGCCACCCTGCCTGGCTTTAAAAATATCAAGTTTTATTTATCCACTCAGCAGCTAATGTACATTTGGATTATTTCCACTTTCAAGGCTAGCCTTGTCTCAAAAAGACAAAACAAAAACAAAAACAAAAAAAGCTTGATATTTTAACACAACAGAAGATCATTCAGCACTAAGAAGGAATAAACAAGCCAGGAGTTTTGATACATGCTTGTAATCCTAATGTGGCAGGGGGGGGATGTGGGGGACAGAAGCAGGAGGATCACAATTTTAATTTTAACATTTATTTATTTATGGTACCGGGGATTGAACTCAGGACCCTGCACTTGCTAGACAAGCACTTACTCTACTGAGCTATCTCCCTGGCCTCAGGATCACAATTTTTATTCCAGCATGGGAAATTTAGCAAATTAGTGAGATATTATCAAAAAATAAAAAATAAAAACAAGTGGGAATATAACCCAATGAAAAGGTTCTGGGTTTATTCAATTTATATACTGGGGGGAAAATAAAGGTAAAGGAATGAGGTGCTAGCACTATACAGCACGGATCAGCTTTAAGAACATCATGCTAAGTGAAAAAAGCCAGACACAAAAGATTCTATTTACATGCAATGTAGGATTCCATTTATATAAGTTTCACAAAGGGCAACTCTATAGAGACAGAACGCTGATTAGTAGTTGTCTGGGCACGGGTATGAGAGCAGAGCTGACTGCAAATGAGCACAAGGAAACTTTCTTGGGGGTGAGGGAAATTTTCTAAAAAACAACTTGTGGTGGCGGCTGCACAACTCTGCAAATTTACTCAAAATTGTTGAATTGTACACTTACACTAGGGGATTTTATGGTTTGTAAATTATATCTAAATAAAGCTGTAGTTAAAAAATAGACTGGTTAAAAATCAAATCCTGGCTCTACCACCACCCAGCTGTGAGACTTGGACTAGTTATTTTGGCTCTGTTGTCTTCCACTTTCCTATCCTTATAAAACAGAAATGATAAAAATAGTACCATCGCTACCCAATGAAGACTAAGTGAGGTCAGGCAGTCAGGTGGGTAGCACGCAGTACTTCTTCAGCGAAGGTTAGTTCTTCCTCTGCCTAGCACTATTGGGGGATATGGGGAGATCTGCCTGCTGAGATGAACACCTGCCCCGTGGTAGGAGGGGCCCGAGAGCTGGGCTGTGATCTACTTGCTATCAACTGCAATGCTGATATTTATTTAGAAAAAAAAATGCCTCAAGAAGAAAAATAGTTTTGAGGAGATGAAACCCAGAAGAGGCAGGTGGCAGCAAAAACACAGAAGAAAATTACAGATAGGCAAATGATGAGGAAAAAAAAGACAGGAGTGATAGATGACTAGAGCTGTAGTGAAAACTCATCTTGAGGGCCAGAGAGAGCTTGGTGGTCTAAGTACCTGCGCGGTAAGTGCAAGGACTGGGTTTGATACCGAGTACCACATGCCATGCCAGTCCCGCTCTGAACTGCCCACCGAAATCGGGTGTGGTAGCGCACACCTGTAATCCCAGTCTTGGGGAGACTAAGACAGGAGTAGCACTATGAATCTGAACTGCATAGTGAGACCTTATACCAAATAATCAAATATTAATTAATTAATTAAAAAACCCTCATCTCTTCTCTAAACTGAATTTGTGTATAGGCTTAAAAAGTTACTTCATTGTATATCCTCACTGATTTGCTCACTCATCCATTCGACAATATATACAAATAACAGATTGCAAGAGTACCTGCTTCATAGAATTGTCACAAATTGAACTCATTCATTCTGGTACAGTTTGTATGGGATACATTGTATATCGTATTAAGGAACTGGAACTGGTGCTTACAAAAGTTGTTTGAAACCTTTCAGTGTTAAGGCTCAGTGGGCTGGTGAGATGGCTCAGTGGTCTAAAGTGCCTGCTTAGGAAAGCTTAGGTAACTGCAGCGACTGTGGTTTGATCCCCGGCAACACATGCTGCACCAGCCCCACCCCCAGGGCAGGCTGAGCCGGCCATAATATATATACACGGCTTAGTGGATAATTGGCAGTTATAGTTGTACTCCAAGTTCTTTTATTTATTTATTTATTTATTTATTTATTTATTTATTTGTTTGTTTGTTTGTTGTGTTTGTTTGTTTCTTTATTTATTTATTTTGTGGCTGGCTCAGCCTGCCCTGGTGGTGGTGCTGGCGCAGCATGTGGTGCCGGGGATCGAACCGCAGTCCCTGCAGTTGCCTGAGCCTTCCTACGCAGGCGCTTTAGACCACTGAACCATCTCGCCGGCCCCCTGTACTCCAAGTTGTTGTCACAAATAGAACCTAGAACTTGTTGCTATTCTATACTTTCAGGAGCCTAACTAAAAAACAAATAAATAACAACAAAACAAAACAAAAGCAAAACAACCTTCATGAAGAACGTACAATCAGTTCATCTATTGCTATTTATTTATTTACTTATGGGACTGGGGTTCAAACTCACGACTTTGCACTTGCCAGGCAGGCACTTGTGCCATGAAGCTATCTCCCCAGCCCCTGTTTTTTAAATATTTATAGTTCTTACCCATGTTGAAGTCTGGGGCCTCTTTATAAAAACAATTTTTTTTTTCAGTACTGGGGCTTGAGCCCAGGGGATTCAGCACCAAGCCACAATCCACTTTTTATTTTTTATTTTGAGACAAGGTTTTTGCTGAAAAGCCAGGTGGGAATCTAACTTTTCTTTTTAAACTTTATTTTTTTATGTTATGGCTGGCTCAGCCTGCCCTGGGGGTGGGGCTGGTATAGCATATGGTGCCGGGGATCGAACCGCGGTCCCTGTGGTTGCCTAAGCAGGTGCTTTAGACTGCTGAGCTATCTTGTAGGTCTAGGGAATCTAATTTTCTATCCTCTTACTTTTTTTTTTTTTTCAGAACTGGGGACTGAACTCAGGACCTTGCACTTGCCAGGCAGGTACTTGTGCCCCTGAGCTATCACGCTGGCTCCTTGATCCTCTTCAGCCTCCCAGAATGCTGCTATTACAGGCATGTGTCACTGTGCCAGACTTTGTCTGAAATTTAATGAAAACTCTACAACTGTAGTTTTCAAAGTGAAAAGCCTTAACAAGTAATGAGCTTTTTTTATGTGGGATATATTAATCAATAATAATAATAATTATCATTATTATTTTGTATTTTAGGGAAGTGTCTATAGGGTGAGGATGTTCAGGGTCCCACAGCTAGATCAGACTCATAGTGACCCACCTATTTACAGCCTCCCAAGAGTTGGGATTACAGGTGCCCTTTGCCACTATACCCAGTCTCAATTACCATCTCAGTATGCCCTGGGGGTGGGGCTAGCAGGCCCAGGGATCAAGCTGCTGGCCCCTGCACCTGCTTGCAGGCACTTTAATCCACTGAACCATTTGGCCTGCCCTTCAACAATTATTAATATTAGAAGTAAAACAAACAGCTATGAACTTCTTTTTTTTTCTCTTTCGGAAACAGGGTCTCACTATGTGGTTTAGGCTGTGTTTGAAGTCACAGTGATCCTCCTGCCTCAGCTTACTGAGTGCTTGGATTATAGTCATGCACTACCATGGCTAGCTAACAATAAGCTTTTTATTTGTTTGTTTGTTTATTTATTTATTTATTTTTGCAGTACCAGGGATTAAACTCAGGGCCTTGCGCTTGCCAGGTAAGTGTTTATTCCACTGTGCTATCTCCCTGGCCCGAGCTTTTATATTTTAACGTAAATGGCATAGTTTTATGAGAGCAGATCTATTTTTCCAAAATAATGAAAAATGAGGATTGGCTGGGTGTGGTGGTGCATTCCTGTAATCCCAGCACTTAGGAGGCTGAGGCAGGAGGATCAGTGAGAGTTCAAGACCAGCCTGGGCTACAAAAGTAAGCTCAAGGCCAGCCTGAACTTCATAGCGAGACCCTGTCTCAAAAAGACTTAAAAAAAAAAAAAAAAAAAAAAGTGAGGATAGCATTGATGTCACATTTTAATAAATTTCTTTAATGTCTGCTTTAGCTAGATTGTCATATCTGCACTGAGTCTGTTGCAATATGTTGTTTTACTTGAAGTATTTAAAGAAAATTTAGCCAGTGATACATAGTTGGGAAAAGAAGTTTTTAAACAGCTTTTTCAGACAAGTGTGGGTATACTTTCATACTACATGGAAACTCAACAAGTGCTAATTTATTTTTTTAGTGCTGAGGAGGGAACCAGGGTCTCATGTGTGTGGTAAGCATTTAATCTATCGCTGAGCTATACGCACAGCTCCTCAATAAGTTGTAATGTCTTAAATGTTAATTACAAAGAGGAATCTAAAACTACATTAGTAGGGGGCCGGGGAGATAGCTCTGTGGCACAAGTGCCTGCCTGGCAAGTGCAAGGTCGTGAGTTCAAACCCTGGTCTCGCAAAACAACAACGACAACAAACTACGTTAGTAACCATTTTGTCCTCTGGCTCATTAGAATCTATTCATATCTCCTGTTCTTTGGATGGATCTTTCACCAAAGCATAACTTAATATATGTGCTAATGATTGGAAAAATATTGCTTCACTGAGTTATATAGATCTTTCAAATATTGACACATTTTATTATACAATATCAAGTAAGTATATGGTGTACATGTGTGCATGTGTGTGTTTTGCTTTTTTGTTTTTTTTTTTTTTTACAGTGCTGGGATCAAATCCAAAGCCTGCTAGGAAAATGCTCTACCACTGAGCTAACCCCAGCCCTCATTATACCATATCAAAACATCACATTCATTATTATTAGAAAGTCTTTTAAATATTGGGAAGCTGTCAGGTTCACATGGTAGAAACACGTTTCATAAAATTCTAATTTTATATTTGGCAAGAAACACTGTCAGTTATTTTCCTTAAAGTGGAATCTGGCTTTGCTCACTTTTGGAGGAAAATTTCAGCCAAATATCCAAATCTGAATAGTCACAATGTGTCCGCTAATCATTCTTCAAATAAAAATTATGGTCAGTGAGAAAAGTAGCTAGTTTAGCTCATAGTTCAATGAATTATGGTAAGCGAGATGGTTCAGCAGCCTAAGTGACTGTTTAGGCAAGCTTAGGCAACTGCCGAGACCGCGGTTCAATCCCTGGCACCACATGCTGTGCCAACCCCACGCTCAGGGCAGGCTGAACCAGCCATAATATATACATATATATATATATATATATATATATACACATATATATGTATATATATATATACATATATATATGTATATGTATATATATATATAATTTTTTTCAACGAATCATACAAATGTGTGTTTTTGGAGTATAATTTTTTTTTTTTTTTTTTTGTATTATGGTCGGCTCAGCCTGCCCCCCAAAATTTTTTTAATCTTTCTTTGGTATAGGGTCTCACTGTGCAGATTGGACTCATAGTGATACTCCTGTCTCAGCCTGCCTGGTGCTAGGATTACAGGCATAGACCACTATGCCTGGTTTCAGTAGCATGCTTTGCATGCAGGGCCAGCATGTTACACGGTACTGGGGGCCGAACTCATGTCCTTGTTCTTGCCAGGCAGGCACTTAGACAGCTGAACTATCTCCCGAGCCCTTGCTTTCGTTTTTGCTGGGCACTGAACCAGGACTTTGGTCGTACGCAGCACACGTGCTCTAACACTGGGCTACATGCTCCATTCTGTGCACATACTTTTCCTCAAGACAACCATCCACCATCTCAGGTATACAGCAGAAGTGTTTGTGCGTACTTCTCTTTTGTCATGCCAAATATGTAATTTTTTCTTGAGAGAGGGTTTCACTGTGTGGTTCAGGCTGAACTTAAGCTCACTTTGTAGCCCAGGCTGACCTCAAACTCACAATGATCCACCTGCCTCAGCACTCAGATTACAGGTGTGTGCTACCACATCTGGCTCCAAACATGTAATTTAAAATATCAGTTTTTTCTTTTTTTTTTGCCATACCAGGGATTGAACTTGGGACCCTGCACTTGCCAGGTAGGTGCTTCAGCCACTGAGCTATCTCCCCAGCTGCTGTAATTTAAAGTATGACCAAGATAGAAATTTAACAAAATTAATCTCTTTTTCTGATTCATCAAGGATATCCTTAACTGGGCGTGGTGGCACATGCCTGTAATCCCAGCACTTGGGAGGCTGAGGTAGGAGGATTAATGCAAGTTTGAGACCAGCCTGGGCTACAAAATGGGCTCAAGTTCAGCCTGAACTGAATAGCGAGACCCTGTCTTGAAAAGACAAAAAAAAGGATATTCTTAAATAAAACTACATTTGTTTAATTATTTATTTGTTTGTTTGTGTGTCAATGAATGTACTGAACCTTCAGAGGGAAAGTTTAAGCTTCCCTACGAAATTCAAAGCCAATGCTAAGAGACAGGCTCCTAGAGAACAGACAATCATGAGGGATTAGAGTGCCACTTTAATTTGTTTTTTTTAAACGTTGTTGTAGCCAGCTCAGCCTGCCCTGGGATGGGGCTGGCACAGCATGTGGTGCCTGGGATCGAACTGCGGTCCCTGCAGTTGCCTAAGCTTGCCTAAGCAGGTGCTTCAGACCACTGAGCTATCTCGCCAGCCCCCTTTTTTTTTTGGAGAATTATTTATCTTTAGTAATTAGCATTATCATAGTAATCATCATCATAAATTATCTTCATTGAACTGACCTGGGCTGTAATGATTTTGGTTTTTATTATGTGTAATATAAGCAATAGTCTTCAAAATTTCGCAAGTGTATTATAATGTATATGTTGTTGTTGGTTGTTTTTTGTTGTTGTTGTTTTGTATTTTTTTTTTTTTTTTTAGGGAAGGGTCCCCAGGGTTTCATTACTAGATCGGACTCATAGTGATCTGCCTGTTTACAGCCTCCTAAGAGCTGGGATTAGAGGACGGTGCCACCACACCCAGTCTCAATTGCCATCTCAGCCTGCCCCAGGGTGGCGCCGGCAATGTAGGCCGGGGTCGGGGTGGGGTGGGGGGGTGGGGTGGTGGGGTTTTAAACCCAGCTGAGCTATTTGGCCGAGCCTTAATGCATATGATTTTGTCCACAAGATTTATTGTCTGAAAGAATGCATAGGAAAGATTTAAAAGTCTTGTTTTTCCTGGAAGTGGTGGCACACGCCTATAATCCCAGCACTCAGGAGGCTGAGGCAGGAGAATCATTGCAAATTGAAGATCAGCCAGCGAGCTCAAGGCCAGCCTGAACTGAGACCCTGTCTCAAAAAGAATTTTTTCCTTTGAAAGGTGATTTTCCTGAAGTAACCAGGCTGTTTTTGCTTTTCAACTTGCAAATCTTGTTCCAAGTGATTGTTTTCTTGTATTTTTATTGGTTGCCAGAAACCTTAAAGTTTTGTTTTGTCCTCCGTAGCACATCTAGGGTAGGCATTTTGTGTGGGTCCGTTTTATTTTCCTGTCTTTATGTTTCCTTTCCTTGGCTCTGCCTCTCTCCTTCTTTCCATTTTTCTTCTTTTTTCCTCCTTCCCTTCTTTTCTTCCCTCCTTTCCTTTCTTTTTCTTTAGCACTGTCATTTTCCTGACTTTTTTTTTTGTACCAGGGATGGAACTCAGGACCTTGAGCCTGCCAGGTGGGTGCTTATGCCACTGAGCTATATCCCTGGCCCAAATAAATATTTATTAAGCAATTGTTTGTCAGTCTCTAGGCTGAACAGGGTATCAGAAAATGGAGAATGCCTGCAGAAGGGCACAAAGAAAGAGAACAGATAAGCCCTCCAAAAAGACCAGAAAAAAGTTATAGGTGGTGTCTTAGTTACTCTTTACTCGTTGCTGGGACAAATACCCGACACTCAAAATGAAGAAAGGAAAGGTTTATTTAGCTCACAGTTGCTGGAGGTTTCAGTCCAAGGCTGAGTGGAACAGGGCAGAGGGCATCCAGTTCATGGCGGCAGAACAACAACCCAGGAGCAGAGAGTAACAGCTCTTTAAAAAGTCTCTTTGTGCTCAGTCACTATGAGGTGGGCCCATTGTGCCCTAGGGTGGAACCAATCATACCCCAGGATGGACCCTTGATCCTGCTCTAGGGAGGAGCCAATCATATCCTAGGCAGGCCCAGGTCATGCTCCAGGGAGGAACCAATTGTAACACATAATCCTAGTAGATCATGACTCATGTCTCAAACTCTAGAAGTCCCCGCCCCATGATTGCATGAGGCTTTGGGGGGACACTAGACATAAACCATAACAGGTGGCTTTAAAAATCCTCATAATTTTGGGCCTAGTGATGCCCCTTCTGAAAATTTATCCTAAGAAAATAATTTAAGAGGGGGAAAATATGTGTGAAGATACATTATCTTATAATAGTGAAAACTACTTCCTGTTTTTGTTTCTTTGTTTTTGGACTGGAGATTGAACCTAGGGCCTCACACATGTTAGAAAAGCACTATACCACTGAGATACATCCCTAGCCCTTTCAAAATTTTATTTCTAGATTTCATTCAATTTCCCAGACTGGTCTTGAATTTGCATTCCTCCTGTCAGCCTTCCAAGTAGCTGGGATAACAGGTGAGCAAAACCATGCCCTGTGGAAACACATTTCTAAGCAAGGATGTTAGACAGTAACAGCCGTTTCTCAAGGAGATGTGATGATTAAATGGAACACAGGCAAATTATTTAGTGTAGGGCAACACAGAAAATATTGCAGATGCTTGATAAAAGATGACTTCCTGGTCTCAGGGCTAACAAACTGCACTTCTACAAAGCAGATCTCGCTCCAAATCTCTTATGTTTCACAGAGACATGTAGCTTTGAAAAGTTTCCTTTGGAAGGCAGCAGAAACATCCCCAGCCTCTATTTCCAGTACTCAAGGAGGTGCCTGCCTCCTCAGTTCCCTACAATCTCTACTTTATGATTTGGTACTTGCCATTCAACCTCACACTAGAATGTGTTCTAAAAGATAATGTAACAGGAGGCGAGGGAGATAGCTCAGTAGAGTAAGCGCTTGCCTGGCAAGTGGAAGGTCCTGAGTTAGATCCTTGGTACCACAAACAAACAAAAGATATATAACCACTTTGAAGTCTCATCTTGTGGGAGACAGAATGATGGGTCTGGTAGCATGGCTAAATGATTAGTTTGAATTAGTTAGAATCAGCCAGTCATAGTCCAGCATAAAAGATTTTATTTCATCCCATCCTCCTTTGAAATTCCAGTTCTACAGAAAAAAAAAAAAAAAAGTATTTTTTTCTCTCCAAGTATTGAGTTCAATTTCTAATAAGGCATGGCCTGGGAATGTAGCTCAGAGATAAAGTTCTTGCATAGCATGCATGAGGCCCCATGTTCAATCCAGGTGCTGTAAAAAATTTAAAAATATATATATATAGAGAGAAATTCTGACTGAGCAGAGGAGTTAGACTCGCCACTAACTAGGGAGCCACAACACCCCAAAGTAGTTGAAGAGCACACGATCCCCAATAGGTAGGGCTTACCACCCCTTCCAGTTTAAAGTAGCTATAGAAGACAGACTTCCACTCCCTCAGCAACCCACAAAGAATTATGGGGATTTCTGTCTCTCAGAGGAAAATGAAACAGGGGACTAGGGCATGGCAAAGCTGGCTGGGGAAGTAGGCTTGACCTGTTAGTTACAAGATCCTGGACACATGCACAGAACAGTTCTGAAAGCCCTAAGTATGAACTGCTGAGAACTCCAGCAGGTTTTCAATAGGATGGCCTAGACTTGATATCAACCTGAGGAGTGGGATGTCAGCACTTCTTCTCAGGACCTGGATGCAGAAATTCTTGGGGTTTTCTCAAGGTTTAGAAGTATGAAAGAAAGGTAGCCAAGAGAAACCATTGCTATCATAATTTTTATGATAACCCACACTGTTTTCCTAAGTACAATGTGTACTTTTTTTAAATTTTTTTATTTTATTTATTTGTTTGCTTATTTCTTTGTTTCTTTTTTTTAAAAACTCTTTTTTTTTCTTTAAATTTTATTTATTTGTTTGCTTGTTGTGTTTGTTTGTTTCTTTATTCATTCACTTTGTGGCTGGCTCAGCCTGCCCTGGTGGTGACGCTGGCGCAGCATGTGGTGCCGGGGATCGAACTGCAGTCCCCGCAGTTGCCTGAGCCCTCCTAAGCAGGCGCCCTAGACCACTGAACCATCTCGCCGGCCCCTGTTTGTTTCTTTATTTACTTATTTTATGGCTGGCTCAGCCTGCTCTGGTGGTGGGGCTGGCACAGCATGTGGTGCCGGGGATCGAACCGCAGTCCCTGCAGTTGCCTGAGCTTTCCTAAGCAGGCGCTTTAGATCACTGAACCATCTCGCTGGCCCCACAATGTGTACTTTTACTGTTGCTCTCACCCTCTTTTTCTGTTTACTGCAGCCCAACTCTGCAGAGCCAGTTTCTCTTCTATTCTTCACTTCGGCTTTCTTGGTAGAAGTCAAAGGAAAGAAAGTTGAAAAAATGTTTTATTCTTTATTTAATTGACCTTGGGATACAGTCATCAGTTTTATTGAGACAAGTTATTATTTTTAAATTTCATTTGTTTGTTTACTTATTCTAATGTATTTGCTTGTTGCAGGCTCTCACTTCGCAGCTGGGCTGCATAGTGATCCTCCTGCTTTCAGCCTTCCCAGCACTGGGATTACAGGCGTACACCACCAACCCCAGACTCTGGCTGGCTCACCCCTCCCCAGGGGCGGGGCTGGGGCAACATGTGGTGCTAGGGATTGAACTGTGTCCTAGGGGCCCACCTAAGCTTGCCTCAACAGGCACTTTAGTCCCCTGAGCTTTCTTGCTGGCCCCTGCTACAAGTTATTCAATAACTTTTTTTTTTTTGTATTTTAGGGAAAGGTATACAGGATCCCTAGATCGAACTCTTAGTGATCCGCCTGTTTACAGCTTCCCAAGAGCTGTGATTACAGGCTCGCACTACCACACCCAGTCTCAATCGCTGTTGCAGTGTGGCCCCAGGGGTGGGCCAGCATGGCAGGCCCAGGGGACCAAGCCTCTGGCCATTGCACCTGCTTGCAGGTGCTTTAATCTGCTGAGCTATTTGATAGGCCCTCTTCAATAGATTTTTTTTTTTTTTTTTTTTTTTTTGTCTTTTTGAGACAGAGTCTCACTATGCAGTTCAGGCTGGCCCTGAGCTCACTTTTGTAGCTTAGGCTGGTCTTGAACTCACATTGATCCTCCTGCCTCAGCCTCCCAAGTGCTAGGATTACAGTTGTGTGCCACCACATTCGGTGATTTTTTTTTTCAATAGATTTTTAAAATCTACACTTAAGACATAAAAAACACTTGGATGGTCTTATAGTAAGGTGTGAAATACAGTTATGTCCTGTCAAAAGAGATCAAGCATCATAAAAGTCACATATATACTCTAGTTTCTCTTCAGAGAATAAATGTTGCCACTGGAAAAAGCAGAGCAGAGCAGAGCTATATAGCTCAGTGATAGAGTGATTGTCTAGCATGTTCAGGGCCCTGAGTTCAATGTCAAGTACCAAACGACAAAACAAAGGGGAAAAACCCTTCTGTTTTAGTTATTATTCTGTTGTTGCTGGAACAAACACCCAACACACAAGCTACAGGGAGGAAAGGTTTATTTAGCTCACAGCTATTGGAAGTTTCAAGATGCTGCCCCCACTTTATAGGGTCTGGAGGAGAGGCTGGGGCGCTGCCATGTCCAGGATGATTTGCTCCATACCTCGAGAGGCTTCGGGGTGGGGGGCCCTCTGACAGCATGCACTATCAATTTAATGGTTCATGCCTCTCTTGGCCACACCCCCTCAAGCCTCACCCCGGGAGCCATGCGTTTGACAGCCCCATGATTTATATGAGGCTCTGGGGGAACAACTAGATACAAACCACAACATTCCACTCCTGGACCCCTAAAGTCTCATGTACATCCTTTTTTGCAGAAGGCATTCTAGTTCATCTCTAAGAGTTGCCAATGTCCTAACAGTTTCATGCTGAAAAGTCCAAGTCTCAAGTTTCCTCCAAGATCCAAGGCAAACTCTCAACTGTGAGTACCTATATACATGAAAAATTAAATAATCAAACATTCAAAGGCACAAGATAAATATTGCCATTCTAAAAGGTATACACAGGAGGATACAAACCACTGGGGCCAAAACAAGTCCAAAATTCAGTAGGACAAATATCAAGTCCCATAGTTCCATGTGGGACATTGGAACCAATCTGTGGCAAATCATGAGCTTCATGTGGCTTCATCCATATGGCACTCTTGGTGGTAGGTCCCATAGCTTCTCTCTTAGGCTGGTTTTGCTCCCTCTTTGCAGTTTTCCTTAGATGATCCACATTCCTGGCTTTTCCAAACTTTTGGGGTTTCCACAGAGTAGGCTTCTCACTCACAGCTTCACACATTGACCTCCCCAGGGCACATTGCCTGGCCTCCCAGGCCTTCTTCTAAAACTGAGGTGGAAGCCTTCTTATCCTCAGAACTCCTGCATTCTGCATGCACCTAAAGCCAGTGCCACACAGATGATGCCAAGGGCTTCTGCCAGCTGGATCAGTAGCTGGACTTCCTTCTCTCTTAGCTGTAGGGGTCAAGTGCCTGGATTTCTGAACACTCTGACCCTGATTTCAAGAAACAGATTCTCTTTGCTGGTGCCATTCTGTAGTCTGATGTGGCTGCTGCCTCCATTCTGGAACCCGGTGTGGCCGCCACCTCCATTCTGGAACCTGGTGTGGCCACTGCCTCCATTCTAGAACCCGGTGTGGCTGCTGCCTCCATTCTGGAACATGGGGCTCTGCAACGTTCTCCTCAAAGCAAAGTTCCTCACCCTTGTGCTTCTGAGGCTGCAAAAATCGAGAACCTGCCATCTCCTGTGATGCCCTCAGGACATCTTTTCTATTCTCTTGTTCCTCCTGGGCAATGTAGATATCAGCTCCATCTTTGCAGTCCATAGCCACCCTGCTGCTTTCTTTCTGGCCAAACTCACAACATTTTAAATTATTCTGCTGGGCTTTTTGCTCTTCATTCTCAACAAATATTTGACTTGGAGCTTCCAGCAATAAGCATGCCACTGCCCCGACATTTGACTGCTTTGAAATTTCCTTTGAAAGATTAGTTAGTCTTCCATGTTTTATCTCAGTCTCAGGCAAAGTCTCTGGACACAGGCAAAATTCAGACAGACTCTGGGCCAAGCCAAAACACCAATGATCTGTAGTCCAACAGCCAATGCAGTCCTTCTTTCCAGCAGAAACCTCCCCAGCCTGGTCTTTACAGGTCAGCTTTCTATCAATCTTCTTGTCTGAATTCTGACCAAAACCTGCCCTACAGAAGTGTCAGAACTGTTCCAGTGCTTTGCTCATAGGCGACATCTCTAAACCTTTCCTATTTCTTCCCATAAGTCATTCCCAAAAGCTTGTAATCCACATGGTCAGGTACAGCCACAGCAACAGCCCCACTCGTCTGGTACCACATTCTGACTATTCTGTCGTTGCTGGGACAAATACCCGACACACAAGTTTAGGGAAGGAAAAGTCTATTTAGCTTACAGTTATTGGAGATTTCAAGATGCTGTCCCACATTATAGGGTCTGGAGAACAGGCTGGGGCACTGCCACATCCAGGACGATTCGCTCCATACCTCCGAGAGACCGCCCGGGTGGGAGGGAGCCTCTGACAGCATGTGCTGTCAGTTTAATGGTTCGTGCTTCTCTTGGCCACGCCCCCTCAAGCCCCACCCCTAGAGCCACGTGCTTGACAACCCCATGATTTACATGAAGCTTTGGGGAGGCAACTGGATACAAACCACAACACCTTCTGATTTCATTGTTTCACTTCTTCAAAATTAAATTTTAGTGTAAAAAAATAAATTTTAATATAGGCCTGTTCTGGAAAATGTGGACAAGCAACATAATTTTTTAAAAATTATTTATTTATTTATTTAAACTTTATTTATGTTATGGCTGGCTCAGCCTGCCCTGAGGGTGGGGCTGGCACAGCATGTGGCGCCGGGGATTGAACCGCAGTCCCTGCAGTTGCCTAAGCTTGCCTAAGCAGGCGCTTTAGACCACTGAGCTATCTTGCTGGCCCAAGCAACATAATTTCTAAAATTTAAAATTTTTCTCAGGCCAGGGAGATAGCTCAGTAGAATAAGTCCTTGCCTGGCAAGGGCCTGAGTTCAATCCCCAGCCCTGCAAAAAAAAAAAAAAAAAAAAAAGAGATTAAAATTTTCTGTGGGTGTGGGGATATAGCCTAGCACTCGAAGCTCCTGCATGGTGAGCTTAAGGACTCAGGTTTGATCCCCAGTACCGCCCAACTTACTTTTTAAAATCTTCTTTTACTTATTAATTTTTACCTTTTGCAAAAAAGGGAAAAGTATTATTAAGGGAAATGACAAATCTGCTTTTTCTATCAAGCAAGTGTTTTTGTGTACTACTAAAATACCTGTGCTTGGGCAGGCCAAATAGCTCAGTGAGTTAAAGCACCCGCCAGCAGGCTCAGGGGCCAGGAGTTTGGTCCCTGGGCCTGCTGTGCTGGCCCTGCCGTGCTGGCCCTGCCGTGCTGGCCCTGCCCTCCTGGTGCACTGAGATGGCAACTGAGACTGGATTCGGTGGCGCATGCCTGGAATCCCAGCTCCTGGAAGGCTGTAAACAGGCAGGTCACTACAAGTCCTATCTAGTAGTGAGACTCTGAACACCCTGTAGTCCCTTTCCTTAAATACAAAAACAAAAAGCAAAATAAAACAAAACAAAAAACTGTGCTTATATTCAAATTTGAGTTTGGTTGAAATCAAAAGACAAAAAGTTGAAAAAAATGTTTTATCCTTTGCAACCATTTAATTGATTGTGGCATAAAGTCATTCAGTTTTATTGAGACAAGTTATTCTTTTTTTTTTTTGTGGGACCAGGGTTCGAACTCACAACCTTGCATTTGCCAGGAAGGCACTTGTGCCACGGAGATATCTCCCCGGCCCCTGAGACAAGTTATTCTTAAAGAGATTTTTAAAATCTACATTTAAGACACAATGGGAACCACCCACTTGGGACCCGCCTCCTGTCCCTCTCTCTCGGACAGGAGCTTTCTTTTCCCCTATTCTGCTCATTAAAAAAAAAAAAAAAGGGCCGGCGAGATGGTTCAGTGGTCTAAAGCGCCTGCCTAGGAAGGCTCAGGCAACTGCAGGGACTGCGGTTCGATCCCCAGCACCACATGCTGCGCCAGCGCCACCACCAGGGCAGGCTGAGCCAGCCACAAAATAAATAAAGAAACAAACAAACACAACAAGTGAACAAATACATAAATAAATAAAATTAAAAAAAAAAAAAAAAAAAAAAAAAAAAAAAAAAAAAAAAAAAAAAAAAAAAAAAAAAAAAAAAAAAAAAAAAAAAAAAAAAAAAAAAAAAAAAAAAAAAAAAAAAAAAAAAGACATAGAAAGCATTTGGGGGCCTAGGAAACAGCTCAGGGCACAAGTGCCTGTCTGGCAAATGCAAGATCCTAAGTTCGATGCCCAGTTTTGCAAAAAAAAAAAAAATCTGGATGGTTTTCCAGTAAGGCATTAAGTACAGTGACAGCATATAAAAAGAGATCGAGTATCGGGGCTGGGGAGACAGCTCAGTGGTCTAAGCACCTGCCTGGCAAGCACAAGGACCTAGGTTCGATCCCCAGAACCCCAGGCACATTGTGCTGGCCACGAAAACTGGGCATGGTGGCACAGGCCTATAATCCCAGATCTGGGGAAGCTGAGACAGGAGGATCTCTGAGTCCAAGCTGCATAGCAAGACACTATGCCAAATAAGTAAAGAGATCAAGCATCATAAAAGTCACAGATATACTCTGGTTTCTCTTCAGAGAATATAATTTTTTTTTTCCTTTTTTCTGTAAGTCACCGTTGAAAGCTGCATTTTTGTAATTTTTTTTTTTTTGCAGAACCAGGGATTGAATTCAGGCCCTTGCACTTGCCAGACAAGTGCTTATTCTACTGAGCTATCTCCCCAGCTGAAAGTAGCATTTTTGTACACCCAGTTACAATACAGGCTTGTGTTAAGGAACATGATTACCATGGTTTATACGCTATAACTTCTGGATTAGTTATGACTGTTCATATTGTAAATGGTAGAAAATTCACTCAGAGCTGGTTTAACAAAAATAAAAACAAAAACAAACAAAATAAATGGTTGGTCTCGTACCAGGCATTCTGTTGCTTCCTCTGCTGGAGCTTGATCCAGAATTCAAATGTTATCTACTTCATTGGTGATCACTCCATTCTCAAGGCAAGTTTTCCTTTCCTGGTACCCAGTTGGAGGCTGATAGGCTCATCTAGCAGAAGAGAGAGTGAATGTCCCTAACAGCTGCAAGAAAAATCCCCAAATTTCATTAGCCATGAGCATCCTGAGTTGGGGCAAAGAATGCAGTGGGAGGTATTAAGGGGTATAAGTTGCAGTGACTGGCTTGAACTGATATCCAGTTGCATGTGTAGCTGGGCGTGTTGGCACACACTTGTAATCCCAGCACTTTGGAGGCTGAGGCAGGAGGATCAGTGCGAGTTCAAGACCAGCCTGGGCTACAAAAGTGAGCTCAAAGCCAGCCTGAACTGCATAGCGAGATCCTATCTCAAAAAGACAAAAAAAAAAAAAAAAAAAAAAAAAAAAAAAAAAAAAAAAAAAAAAAAAAAAAAAAAAAAAAAAAAAAAAAAAAAAAAAAAAAAATATATATATATATATATATATATATATATATAAAATATATACATAATGTAATTTGCATTAATCATATGACACACATGTATAACATATAATATGAGCTTCTTTTTGCATTTTTTCATGTCCTCTGCATCTCAGGAGTGCAAGACAATCTCATCATCTCTCACATACATTTCCCACCACTGTCTTACCCTTGTCCCTCTTGAAGTTCCTCTTCCATCATGTCATCTCTCCATCATGGCTTTGTATTAACTTCAAGAGTATGTTTTTATATTTGCAAATTTTGGAAATCTGGTTGTTTTTTTTTCAGTGTCTCCTATTTAAGGATTATGAAAATTTTATTCATAGGATGGACCATATAAGATTCTATCCTTAAATTTTTTTTTTTGCTTATACCATTCTAATAGCTTTCCTTTCCTCTCCAAACATACAATTTCCTACTAGGCTCACACTTTAGACTTTTCCCCAAGCTACCTGAAACTTCCTTCCTTGTAACAGTCTGAGATTTCCCATATCATTGTCTGACTCAAACATTTTTTTTTTTTTTGCGGTACTAGGGTTCAAACTCATGACCTTGCGTTTGCCAGGCAGGCACTTGTGCCACGGAGCTATCTCCCCAGCCCCTACTCCAACCTTTTTTACCTCTAGCTATATTAGTCATCTTTCCTATTACTGGAAAAGAATAGCTGATACCAGGGCTAGTGAGATAACTTAGCAGACTAAAGCACCTGCTTACGTAAGCTTAGGCAAGCCCAGGGACCGCGGATCGATCACTGGCACCACGTGCAGCACCAGCCCTACCCCCAAGGCAGGTTGAGCCAGCCAGAGTCCTGGCATAGTGGCATTCACTTGTAATCCCAGTTCTGGGGAGGCTGAAAACAGGAGGGTCACCATGAGTGCAAGCTGCATAGAGAGACCCTGTAACAACCAAATACATTAATAATAATAATAGTAATAAAAATAATAATAATAATAATAATAATAATAATAAAGAATATCTGATACCTACCACTTGAAGGCAGAGAAGTTTATTTTGACTCATTTCAAAGGATTCAGTCCATGGTCAAGTGACTCTAAGGCAGAAGCATCATGCTAGAAAGGTGTGGTAGAGTAGGGTGCTCTCTGGAACAGCATCGAGTGAGCAGAGTCTGCTGATTCTTGAGTTTCTCCCAAGGTATCTATCTTCCTGTACCTGTACAAAGTTTCTTTTTTTCCCTTTTTGTAAAAATTTTAGTACAGTGTCTATAGGGTCTCACTACTAGAACAGACCCGTAGTGATCCTCCTGTTTACAGCCTCCTAAGTGCTAGGATTACAGGTGCGTGCCACCACTCCCAGTCTCAGTCGCTGTTTCAGCCGGCCCAGAGGACAGGACCAGCACAGCATGCAGGGGATTGAACCCTGGACTCTGCACCTGCCTAAGCAGGCGCTTCAATCCGCTGAGCTATCTGGCTGGTATTTATTTATTTATTTATTTATTTATTTATTTATTTATTTATCTTAATGATGCTTATTTCTTCAACAACCATCACTCCTTGGGCCCCAACTTGACATGTGTTTCTTTTCTTGACAAAATTTAAGATTCCTACATTTTTCTGCTTTGCTTTTTGTTCCTAACTCTCACTATAAATCTGGCTAAGAGAAGGTAGTGGTACCTATGCCACAGTCTGAATATTAGGATGTATTGGAATTCAGGGTCATGCAAAGTCTTAGAACATGTGCAAAATGTAGACAAGTTCTTTGCCAGAATGTAACATGTATGTCCTTTAATCCAGTTCCTAATTGGATCTTTTTCTTAGTTGAAATCTCAAGCACCTGGCCTTTACTCCCTGCATTCCTATTAGCATTCTGGTTTTCTGAGCTCATCAACAGAGACCTTGGACTTCGAACTTCTTTTTTTTAATTTTTATTTATTTGTTTGCTTGTTTGTTTCTTTATTTACTTATTTTATGGCTGGCTCAGCCTGCCCTGGTGGTGGGGCTGGTGCAGCATGTGGTGCCGGGGATCGAACCACAGTACCTGCAGTTGCCTGAGCTTTCCTAAGCGGGCGCTTTAAACCACTGAACCATCTCGCCAGCGCCTGGACTTTGAACTTCTGAGAGAGCAAGAACCTGTTGCAAAGGTAAAACTCAACTTTAAATCCTTAACACTAAGTATAAGGCCTGAAAAGTTGCCTTGCAATTATTCGCTGGATGATTAATATATTACACCCTGTCTGTATTTCCTAGCATCTTCCCTTTATCAGTTTTCAACTTCCTTTCCTTCCACTTGCATTCTCTTGTATTTTCCTCCCAGTCCTTTTTTTTAAATTTATTTTAAGGAAGAGTCTACAGGGTATTCAGGGTCTCATTACTAGATCGGACGCATAGGGATCTGCCTGTTTAGAGCCTCCCAAGAGCTGGGATTCCAGGCATACGCTACGCTACCACGCCCAGTCTCAATTGCCTCTCAGCGCCCCGGCCCTGTTGTTGTTAATAGTGTTGTTAATAGTGCAGAGCATTAAACCCAGAGCTGCATGCGTATCAGGCAAGTATTTTACCACTGAGCTGACCCCCTAGCTGTTTGTATTATTTCCATTGATCTGTTTGTCTTTTTTCTTGGCAACACTATGGCATAATTTTATAGAAAATTTTTCCATTTTTTTCTAGTACAGGAGTTTGACCCCGCAGTCTGTCCATGCTAAGGCCACACTGCACCGCTCAACTATACCCCCCGTCCCTCTCCTTGCTTTTAGTTCTACCCAATCTAGTTGTTACCTTGCAGTCCCTGTGATCCTCAAAAACATAAAGCAGATCATGTTACTTCTCTGCTTATAAACTTTAATAGCCTCTAGTGTTCTAAAATGAATTCTAAGCTTCTTAATATAACTTCCAGCAACTACATGATTGAGTTCCTCTCTTCCCTTCTAATTGCGTCATACATCACTCCTATCTTCACTCATTATCTTCAGCCATTTATAGCCTATTTATTTGTGTTGTGGCCCATTTTCCTTCCTTGAATATGCTACACTTATTTTTTGTTTGTTTTTTTTTGACATGGAGTCAAAAAAACTATGCTGCCCAGGTTAGTCTCCAATTTCTGGGTTCAAATGATCCTCTTGCTGTACTTCCTGAGCATTGGGATTACAGGTAGTCACCTGATTGTCCCATTAGACTTGAAGATGTATTTTTGGCCTTTAGGTCTCAGCTCATGCCACTCATTCAGAGAGGCATTTATTTAATACAGTTGTTCTTAACTAAGAATGATTTTTTGGTCTCCTGGAGATTTTACAGTGTCTAGAACCTGGGTTTCTTGTTTTGTGTTGTGTAGTGCTGAGGATAGAACACCCCGGGGCCTCACACATACCAGGCATGTGTTCCTTATGTTCCTCTATCACTAAGCTACAGTTCAAGCCTACAAACATGCTTGAGTTTTCATGACTAGAGAGGATATGTGTTACTAGCATCTAGTAGGTAGCATTTAGTGGATAGAGATATATATTACTAGCATCTAGGGGGCTAGTAGATACTAAATATCTGACAATGCACAGAACAGCCCTTTGCAAGAAAGAATTATATGAACCAAAATGTCAATACTGCAGAGGTTGAGAAACCCTAAAAATATTACTTAAAAAAACCCTACTTGGCTCTGTTTCATTGGTCTATTTATTTCCCTGACAGCATTTACACACTTCATAGCAATTTTAATTAATTAATTAATTGTGATACTAAGGATGAATCCCAGGGTTGATGCTATAAGTTCTATCCCCAGCTCTTTGTACTTTTTATTTTGACACAGTTCTTGCTAAGATGTCCAGACCAGCCTTGAATTTGTGTCCTTCTACCTTAACCTATGGAGTAGTTAGGATTACGGGTGCATACCATCATGTTCAGTCTTATTTTTTATTTGTTAATTATTTATTTGTCCAATTTAAATATAGCCTCCATAAAGTCAAGATTATCTTTTGCATTGAACTCTGCTGAATGAATAGATGAATAAATTTCATATACCTGTAACTACTAATTTTCCCACTAATCTGAAGTTTTATTTTAAAAATTAATTTAAATCATTTCCATCAAGGCATCTTTTTTTTTTTTTTGTCTTTTTGAAACAGGATCTTGCTACGAAGTTCAGGCTGGCCTTGAGCTCACTTTTGTACACCAGGCTGGTCTTGAACTTGCACCGATCCTCCTGCCTCAGCCTCCCAAGTGCTGGGATTACAGGTGTGTGCCACCATGCCCAGCTAAGGCATCTGTTTTTAATCATTATTTTAACAAATATTTTTGGAGCACCAACTATATGTTAAGCATCAGCTTGGTGCTGGGTATACAATACCGAATAAGAAATCACTATTGATCTCAAAAAACTTACAAGTCAAGGAAGCCATTTATGCTTTGGGGTGGTATGGGTAATAAAAGAGAATATAGAATATCTACTTTTGTCAAGGGGTTATTTTGTTCAGGGAGAGAGGATGAAAGATAAACATAAACAACTACAAATTTCAGAAAAGAACACAGCTAAGAAACACAGGGATTTACCAGCTAAGGAAAGCCAAGAAAACTCTGTGGAAGAGGCACTATTTGGGAGGTACAAAAAAGGGAGACAGATGAGAGTCTGATAAGTAGGCAAAGGCAATAGAGAAAAGGGGATAGGGCATTCCAGGCAAAAGCCAAAACACAGAATTATGCGCGCCAGGAACAAGACAACGTGTTTGGCTACAGCACAGGAGACCAGCAAGAGCTTGGGCTGGGAAGGGAGACTGGGTTCAAACTGGGTCAGCTGAAAAGGAACAGAAATGACCTAAATCTTGTCCATATTTCCTATAATTTAGAGCAGCATTTTCCCTATGCACACAGAAAAAAATAAATGTGGTGACTCAGCAAGTCGTTGCTACACCAGTATTATTTTGACTGTCAGGATTTGGGGAAGGTTCCAGGCTGACTATTCCTCCCAGGCGCTCAGTGTGACAATCCTTGTGAAGAGACAGAGTTCCTGATACATAAAAGGGACACTTCCTGTCTCAGTGTATAAATAAACAATATGCTGCTAGGTTTTATTTCGGGCTGGGGGAGACTCAGAAGGAAGCATTTTTTTTCCTTTTGTTCCAAGGTATGATAGAAATATAGAAATGAATGCACAAGAATGAAAGGCGGAGGTAGAAAAAATGGAAGGGGGACAAAAGAAAGGAAAAATATACTAGTTTGCTTAGAAGTATTTATTTACAATATTCCAGTTGTCATAGCAATTGGATGCTGCTCTTGCCACTGCTCCTTTTATGCTTTGCACAGTTTTAAAGAAGTTGAGCAATCTCTCAGGACCCCTTCTTTCTTTCTTTTTTTTTTTTTTTTGGGACCGGCGTTCAAACTCATGAACTTGCACTTGCCAGGCAGGCACTTGTGCCACGGAGCTAACTCCCCAGCCCCTATCAGGACTCCTTCTGTCTCTGTTAGACCAAAGCTTTCTTTCCCCCAAAAAAGATTTTTTGCTCTAAAAAAAAAAAAAAAAAGTTGTTTCCTAGGCAGACATAGTGCTTGCTATTAAAGATGGTTTTGGAACATTACATTATTATCATTATTATTAAAACTTTATTTTATAGCCAGCTCAGCCTGCCCTAGGGTTGGGGTTGGGACTGTGCAGCATGTGGTGCTGGGGATCGAACTGCAGTCCCTGTGGTTGCCTAAGCTTGCCTAAGCAGGTGCTTTAGATTGCTGAGCTATCATGCCAGCCCCTATTATTGTTGTTGTTGTTGTTATTATTATTATTATTATTATTATTATTATTATTATTTTGGTACTGAGGATCAAACTTGGGACCTTGTGCTTGCCAAGCAGGCATTTTTGCCACTAAACTATCTCCCCAGACCCTGGAACACTACTTTTTACTTGCTCGTCCCTTTTGCTGTTTTGCAGTCCACATCCACACATCTGGGAAGAACAGGATGGTGCTGGTTATTACAGGAGCAGGATCTCAGTATTAAAGGAGTATTACCAAGCCTGATCTGAGTTGAAATGCTCAGTTGCTGCCTCCTGTGACATCCTGTCACATAAACAAATGATAAGCATAGGGATTAAGTAGAGTGAAGAATGGCTTTAAAAGAAAACAATATGGACTTACAGGTTACAGATAATTTGGTCAAAGTCTCAGAAATTCAAGGGCAGAATTATCCCTACTGAGAAGGAAAAATGATGATTATGAGTATTACACTATGTAATTCCACTGAAACCTTTTAACAACCCTATGAGCCAATTACAGTTAATATTTACCAAGCATGTACTTTGTTATCAGCTGCCATTCAGACTCTGTTATCTCACCTGAGCCCTCTTATCTATTTTGCTGTACATATTTATTATTCTTATTTCAGAAGTGAAAAAAAAGTGGTCTAGAGGTATATAGTTCAGTGGCAAGGTGCATGCTCAGCCTGTGCAAGGCCCTAAGTTTGATCTCTACACACACACACACACACACACACATACACACACACACACACACACACACACAGAATATAGAGTTAACAATTAATTGGATATATGACATATGCCAAGACACTATGCTAAGACTTCAGATGCATTTTCCCATGACAAACTTTTTTAAACTGTTACATGTTCCTTTATGTTCTAAGTATGCTGCTTTATACTCTACCACAGGCTCACCACATTGGCAGCTTCCCTCCTGGTGGCCCTTTCTTCCCTCGTGACACACTTCTAAAGTAGGTCTGTATTTTACTGAAGGGTCAGGGAGGTTAAGCAGATTTCTCAAGTCTACAAAGGTAAGGAAAAGAAGCAGAATCAGGCATTTTAAAAAAGGTTTTCTTTCTTTTTTTCCATTTTGGAGGCAGGTTCTTGTTATGTAAGTCAGGCTGGACTTGAACTCACTATGGAGCCCAGACTGACCTCGAACTCATGGTGGTCCTCCTGTGTCAGCCTCCTTTGAGTGCTGGAATTATAGGTGTGTGCCACCATGTGTTTCTTTTTTTTTTTTTTATTTTTTTTTTTCACCATGTGTTTCAAAAGTAGGTTTTCTTATTAAAGCTCACTACTCTTCAGCGAATATAAGAGATTTGCATAAGGTTACCCAACCGGCATGAAGCAGATTGATAACCTATTATGGTTTGTATCCAGTTATCTTCCCAAAGCCACCTGCAGCCATGGGGCAGACTTCTAGACTTCATGATTAATTCATGATCCAGTGCTGGGATTATGGGTATGAGTGCTACGCCCAGCCCCGGAGCAGATATCTTGAATGCAACATAAGGGAGACAGACTTGCTCTTTGTAACCGTTATTGCTACTATTCCTTCTGGTCTTGCTGTTTTCTACCTCTATGAACTGCTACCCTTTGCCACGTGCAACTGTGCCTTGGAGCCAGCTGAGTATGGACTGAAACTTCCACTAACTATGACCTAAATAAACTTTTCCTTCTTTAATTTTAGATGTAAGGTATTTTGTCCCAGCAGCAAGAGAAAAGTAACTGAGACATAACCAAATCTAGGACTGAAAAATTACAGAACTGAAATGCTGATTTTTTTTCTTTTTGTAATAAGAAAAATAATGGAAAGTAATTTAGTCTTCTCACTTAAGCTAATTCTGAAAGCCAAGAAATCTAACTGAATTTTATTTTATTGCATTGTTTAAATATAACACCCTCAAGCCTGGCGTGGTGGTGCACATCTGTAACCCCAGCACTTGGGAGGCTGAGGCAGGAGGATCAGTGCGTGTTCGAGACCAGCCTGGTATACAAAAGTGAGCTCAAGGCCAGCCTGAACTGCATAGCAAGACCCTGTCTCAAAAAGACCAATAAATAAATAAATAAAACAAACAAACACCCTCAGATGTTAGTTCATAAATTGATACTCACCAAGTTGTATCTTATTATTATTATTATTTTTTTCATTTTATGTATTTGGTATGCAGTCTCAACTATGCAGCTTGGACTCATAGTGATTATCCTGTTTCAGTCTCCCCAAGCACTGGGATTACAGGCGTGTGCCACTACGCCCATTCTTTGTGGCCAGCTCAGTACACCCAGGGGCAGGGCCAGCAGGGCATGTAGTACCGGGGATCAAACCTGGGTCCTTGCGCTTGCCTAGACAGGCACTTAGCCCACTGAGCTATCTCTGTCCCCCAACAATATGGTTCTTTTTTTTTCTTTTCTTTGCGAGACTGGAGTTCGAACTCACGACCTTGCACTTGGCAGGCAGGCATTTGCACCACGGAGCTATCTCTCCAGCCCCTTATTACTATTATTATCATTATCAACAACAACAATAATAGCAACAAAGATAACAAAGACGACATCAATATCATCATCATTTTCATTCTTATTTTGTATTACTAGAGATTAAACCCAGGAACTTGTACATTCAAGGCAAGTGTTTGACCGCTGAGCTGCAATTCTCGCACCTTTTATTTTTATTCAAAACAAAAATTTTGGGGTCGGCGAGATGGTTCAGTGGTCTAAAGCGCCTGCTTAGGAAAGCTCAGGCAACTGCAGGGACTGTGGTTCGATCCCCGGCACCACATGCTGCGCCAGCCCCCACCACCAGGGGAGGCTGAGCCAGCCACAAAATAAATAAAATAAAGAAACAAAACAAACACAACAAGCAAACAAACAAATAAATAAATAAAACGAAAGTTTTGAAGAGACCCTAAGTTGCCATGCTGTGCTTGCTACCTTCCTGCCTCAGCGTCCTTAGCAGCCAGATGGGGTCTTGCTATGTTGCTCAGGCTAGCCTCAGACTCCTGGCTTCTAGCTCTACCTCCCGAGCATAGGAGTCTCACCAAGAACAGTGTTAGAGCAATTGCTTAGCATGTAGGAGCCTAGAGTTCGATCTCTAGCACAGTGAAACAAAACAAAACAGACTCACCAATGTTCATAGGCAACAACAACAAAATAAATATAGTAAACTATATCAAAATTAAAACTTTTGGGGCTGGGGAGATAGCTTGGTGGTCTAAGCACCTGCATGTCTGTGGTCCCAATTCTGGGGAGGCTGAGAAAGGAGGATCACTACGCATACAAACAGTGTAGAGAGAACCGTATCAATCAATTAATCAATCAATCACCAATCATTTTTAAGAAATAAAACTTCTGAGCATCCATGAATAAAAAAAAAAGAAATAAAACTTCTGTAAATCAAAAGATATAATTAAGGGAGTGAAAAGGAAACCCATGGAATGGAGAAAATATTTGTAAATCATACAGATGATAGGGGTTAATATCCAGAATATATATGAATTTCTACAATATAATCATAGTAATGCACACCTGTAATCTTAAAACTGCAACTCTAGAAGACTGAAATGGAAGGATTGTGAGTTTAAGCCCATGCTGGGCAACTCAGCAATTTAGAAGACTTTGTTTCAAAAG